>LKNJ01004170.1:0-34788 GCA_002120245.1 Maccullochella peelii | reverse complement strand
TTTCCCAGATTTATTCTTTTTTGTGGCACTCCTATGATTCCATAGTGATCAGGCCAGACCTGCTAACCAATGTGATTTGGATTAATTAAAAGTAGTCCACATAGTTACATGTCTTTGACAAAAAAAAGAGAGAGAGAGAGAGAGCTGCATACCGTAAACAGTTGTTTCTACGCGCCTCCCCCCGCTGATTTTGAGTGAATATCGTGAATGCTCTGATTAATAACTGTAAATAAGTAATGCTTTGTTTGTGATGACAGTTTTGTTTAGTTTTAACAAGCTTGAGTCGAGCTGAGACGGGCCAGATCACACCACTGCAACTTTTCCTTCTCCGGTTGATCCAATCTAGCACCGCATTGAATACTCTGAATTGACTTGGGTTCGGTCCAATCACAAACAAGAAGAGTTGTCCCTCCCTTTCCGTAATCTGAAATGTCGTGTTTTGTGTAATGTTGTGTTTTGCAGTATCGCCAACCTCTAAACCTGGTAATTCTGTCCAAGTATACTTTGATGCTTGTGATCAAGACCAGTCCTGAATATCTACAGTATGCTGTTAACTAGGACAAGCAATTGTATCCAGAATACATAGCAGGTAAACACCCTTGAATGGAGAGCAAGGCTTATCCTTAAATGAAACATGGACATCCTGTGACTTTTCTTGAATATTTTTTTTAATACTGTGCTGCCCCCGAAAAGTACAAATAAAAGCATCAACATACCTGTATACATTACATGTTGAACCATCTCATTCCTCGTCCTCTAGGCCTATGCTACGGTTACATTTTGACCATCACAGATGCAGAGAGGTAAAAGAAGAGAAAGGGAGAGCGAGAAACAGCAAAGACAGAAAAAACATGCTTCTATTACTTTTTTTGGTGCACTAAGACACAACTCATGGTGTAAATGTATTTACATTCAAACATACAATCAATGCCAGAACAGACAAATTCAGTAAACTTTGTCTCTGGACCAAATCCATAAGGGGTAATTGTATAGCTTACCTCCACAAATTCAAATTTTAGCGCTGAAAGTTGACAAGCCATGGAAACATTTGCTACAGCATTTAAACATCAATATGGACGTTTCAGTTCCTTATGAATTAGATAAATTACCCATGTTTTTTGTGGGGAGGCTCAACCAAGTGCTACATATTAAATGGCTGCTACATAGTGGTCAGACGAGAGGTCCTTCTATATTAGACAAAATCACATGAATGACTTATGTATAAAATGCAGTCATTACATTTTTTGACATTCAGAGCATTGTGAGACACAGATGTCCACAGGACACATTGAAGGGTCATTACAATTTTCTTACAATTCAATCGTTATGCAAAGACATACTCAAAATCATCAGTGTAGGTATAAAATAAGTGAGAATTGAGATACATTTCTCAAATCCCATGCTGTACTTGACATTCTGTTGTTTAAGAGCATTGATCCCTGTGTACGTATCATACAAAAAATCTCGAAGATTCACGAAAGAATCATTTTTATTTTTTCACGACCATCAAAAATGCTGGCATCGCAAGTCTATTACTGAAAAACTGGCAACCCAGAAACGCCATCTTTTACATGCTGGTAAAAGGTTACATTTACTCAACCTGTAACTTAACAGAAAAAGTGACCAGGGGCACTGGATTTCAAGGCCCCATGGCGGGCCTCGATAGAGCCCCCCCCCCCCCATACATCTACTTAACTTTAACAATATTACATTAGTCCATTAGCAATGTTGCTGTAACTGTCAACAGCCAACACAGACTTACCCTCCCTTCTCACTGGCCTTGTTCATTTACAGCAGCTCATTTTCATGTGTGGTATGAACAGCTTTAGCTTTGTTCACTAATCACTGAGTTTACATTGTATATTACTGTGGTTTTCAATGTTGACTTTTTCGAAGCCAGATGAAAGATTAGGACCCTGAGGGTAAGTTAGTCAGTAAAGTACAGTACAGGAGGCAGCTATGACATAATCTAAGCTATAAAATAATTCTCATTTTCTATATACCAAAGGTTGGTTTCTCTGTTGTATTTTATATAAGTGGAAAATTATCTCAGGTAAGACCTTGAGAGTGTATAATGTTCTGTAGAGAAGTTATACAAAAGAAAATTGAAAGTACTTCTAATCTAAATTTAGAAAATAATTCCCTGAACAATATATTCTTGCACACTGAGAATTCAGCGTAGCTCGCAAACATAATACTTAAAACAAACCAGAAGCATCCGAAGAGGTTATGAAGAGGTTAACACAGATTCAGACAAGGTTACACTAATCTTTGTGACACAAGTCACAAAGGGGTAAACAGAGTGTTAACCTGTTAACCTTTTTCTTTTTACCTACATAGCTTATAGACCCATATGTATATATCATAAGACTGTCCCCTGAACACAACCTATGTATGTGTGATGACCACAAGGCAAAAAAAACAAAAAATCTCTCTTGGGGTGCATCACATATTCCACTTGTGTCACATGGGTGATATTTTCAAATTTACAAACACCATTAATTTCCTTCACGCCTCAAGTTTAATAAATAGACAGATTACAGCAATAATAAGTTTCACATTAAGACTGGAAGACTTCCACAGTACATGCTTGCTTAAGTAGCAAAATACATGTAACAAATAAATTAGATATCACATTTGAAACAACATTTAGTGATTCCTGTGTTGGGTTTCCCCCTTAGCTTTGTGCTCTCTGGTAGCTGTGTGTTTCTGTTGTTGTTGTTGTTGTTGCTGCTGCTGTTGAGCTACAGACACAACAGACTGCACATTCCCGCTGAGGTAAATACAAAATGGCAGATGTAGTTTTTGCAAGTTGACCTGAGGGATCCCAAAAGTGAAGAGCAGTTCAGGTGGCGAGATGCTATAGGAAGACCTGGCAAGGTTTGAATATTAAGTCCTCTGTATTTGCAGGTAAAATGGCTGGGGTTCCAGGTAGGGTTGTCCCACACAAGTGAAACTATCAGCATTGAACTAATTACAAAATGTTAAATATACCTTGAGGAGGCTGAAAAAACATGATTCACTTGGATTTACAAACTAATTCTTTATCCAAAGTTCTTTATGAAATAAAATCTTGGTTGTTCTCTGCTGGTGAGACGGCAGGAGGGAGTATAAGGCGCTTTGTTAGGGATATATTTCCAGAAACAAAAACAAAACAGAAAAAAGCTGATTCAGTTCATGACTCAGAATTGCAATTCATCTTTTAAAACAGAATTGAATACAAGAAACTAATCCCAATGAGAGAGAATATAGCTTATTTTATCAAGGACATGACTGTGTTTTAAACACACCAGAGTATTGTATTCTGGTGACAAAAGTGTGCTACTTTCCATCTGTACTGTTTCTGTCTGTGCGGGACTCATGACTACCCATGCAGGGAGGTTTCACTTCATGTTGGCACTATCTGTGTCACTATCATACAGTATATACAGCCTACATTTCAGGACTCCATATTTATACAAGCTGGGATTGGGGACAACAAACAGAGCTGCAGTCATCTGCATCCATTTCCCATTACAATATTTATCTGTGTTATTTTATCTGTGTTGGGTTTCACATGATGGACACCACCAGCTGTAGAGGCTTGAGAAGTTCAAGAGTCTGTCCAGTTTGTCCTGTGACGACTGCAGATCACAGCCCTTGTTTTTCTCAAAAAGGGAGGAGGAAGCGAGGAGAATGTCGGAAATGAAAGAGAATGAGCCAGTTAAGAAAATGGGGGGGGAGGGAAGAGAGAGCGAGAGAGAGAGCGAGAGAGAGAGCGAGAGATGAGCTTATCTCTGAAAAGAGCTGAAACAAGCAGATGAGTTACAGCGATTGGCTGACACTCTGTGTGTGGGTGTGGCCGGGCCAGGGGAGTAATTCTGATTGCTCACCGCCCTGTGAGTGGGTGTGGCTGGTCCCGGGGAGAGATTTTGATTGGCGGCGGCTCTGTGGGAGGGGGAGGAATATTGAGCCTGCTGGGGACAGCCGTGGCAGTGAGTGGGGGAGTCGCAACCTGCTACAGGTGAGGAGGAGAAGAACGGGGATGAGGGGACAGGGGAGGTGGAGAAGGAGCGGTGCAGTGGGGAGGAGGCGGGGGACATGAGGGGGCTGGTCTGGAGGCGCCACAGAAGCTCATCGTTGTTCCGACTCAGCCGCTTCTTCTCAGTGCTCTCCTTCTCGACGGACTCCTGGAGGTTGGCGTTCTCCTCTGACAGTTGCCTGCAGGGAAAGCGGTACACAGGAAGCTAACCTTAGCATAAAGCAGGGAATACGTAGTGTTACATACTGTATTATTGTTCAAAATACTTAGCAAAAAATGCATCTCCACTATTAGGAAAAAGATGGATCACTTTGAAACTGAACCCTCCCTACACTACATGAGCAGTGAATATAAAGTAGAGATGGACATATTGTCAAAGATGAACATAACAGCATTAATGATAATGACGATGACTGAGTGTGTATCACCTGGACAGGACTAGGTTCATTTGAATACGAGCGTTAAGATCTTCATTCTGCTGCTGCAGTACCTGGACCTTCTCCTCAAGGAACACGTTCTTTTGGGCCTGCTCAAAAGTAGAACACAACCACAGCGCAATCTTTCATTCACCAGACACACTGACCATCATGCATATCCACACCAGAGTGCATGTGTGTTTATGTAGTGGTGGTGGTGGAGATGAGGGTTGAGATAGCTTATTTGAGCCTACCACTTTCTCCAGATCAGAGATCTTCTTCTCCTGCTGGTGTATCTGCTGGTTCTTCATTTCCACAACCTCCTTCAAGCTCTTCAGATCTTGCTCAATGTGCTGGTATGGAGCCAAAGCATCCTGTTAAAGACACGTGCACATTCACAAACAAAAAGACAAGAACAAGAGAAAAGAAAGATAGAGAGTGTTTCGAAAGACAGCACGTACACTGTCAGGCTTGTATGTTCAATTCACCGTGTATTATAAATATATTTGGATGTCTACATTTCCAGTGACTTATAGTTATCATTTGCTTGAGAGTAGGTACAACTCACAACTATCTGTTCATCTGTGCTCCTCCTCAAAGCCTCCTCAAAGCGTTTGGCTTTGTCCCTCAGACTCTGGTTTTGAAATGTGAGAGTATCCACTTGATCCTGAACAAGCATCCACACACACAAACACAATGACATACATCGCCTCAGTACATATTAGTGTGCATCAACCAAAATAATAAACCTTAAGTATCTTTTTTTAAGGATTCATACCTGTAGGGAAAGCCTGAGTTTCTCAAAATCCCTCTCTAGAAGCATCTTCTGCTGCTCATGAGCTTTCCTTAAGTCTGCACACAGATTCAGAAGCACAATAAAAAAGAGGGTTGATGTTGTTTCCAGCAGTGTCATATTGTGTTTTTAAAATGAGGTCTAAAATCATACCTCTCATGGTACGGGCGTGCTCCTCATGCAGTGTTGCCATGGTGATGTTATGCATGTCTCTGAGCTCCTGAATGGCTGCCTGGTGGTTGACTGTCATCTCCTCCACCTAACACACCCCCACACGCACACCCCCCCACACGCACGCACGCACGCACGCACGCACGCACGCACGCACACCCACCCACACAGAGTGATGTCCTTAAATGACTGATCAGTAATCATGTGAAAGATGACATCTCATCAAAGCATACATAAAACAGACACATCTCCCATGATGCCTTTCTCTCACCTGCTCCTGTTGCTGAGTCCTCAGCTCCTCCATCTCTGACCGATGCTCTGCCTTCAGGTGTTCTGCCTCTGCTGAGTGACACTTCCTAAGCCCCTCCTCCACAGCAACCAGCTCTGCCTCCTGCTGCAGCTGCAGCTCCTGCAGCTCTCGTTCAAACGCCACCTCCAGCGCTGTCTTTTCCCGCTGGAGTCTCTCCCATCGTGCCGTGTTGAATGCTGTGTATGAAGTGGAGTGTATCTTATGATGTTATCTTATTAGAGAGTGCACTGTACATTTGTGACTATACAAACTGGGGTCAGGGTTAATTCACTTTCATTTTAGCTCGATTAAATTTAAATTTAAATACAAACCTTCCATTTGGGAATCAATTATGTGGAATTTTGTTTTTATAAATTCAGAGTATGATTTATTAATCTATTTTAAGATAAACAAGGCAGAATGAAAAGGTTCTATCTCACTCTTTCAGAACAAATAGGCCTTCTTCATAGAAGACATTTTGACATATCACAGTAGGAAAAGAGCAGATGTAAATAATAAAATAAAGATGTCTCAATTCCATTTAGCTGCTTCAGTTTCAGGGTCCTCCTATTGTGCATACTTGCTCACTGTCACAGCTTACTGGGACATTTGAATATAAAAGAGCCATTGTTAATGTTATTAGTAACACCTGTGCTAGGTGACTAGCACTACTGTGACCTGTCAAAATATCTGCTGTGCATGTCCCATCTGTTACCTGATTTGATTGATTAGGTGTTTCATTTGTTTGATCAAATGTTGGTTCTCACCCATTTCCTCTCTGATCTTTTGCATTTCCAAGGACAGTTTCCTTTGATTTTCTTCTGTAGTTTTATTCTGAAAATTGGAAATAAACAACATTTTGACAGTGCAGGTTCCAAGTACAATTTATACAATTCATTCTGGAGTATGTAAACGGTGAAACGGCTAGTTAACTGCTGGATAGTGTAACAATACTAAGAACCTACAGCCATGCTAGCGGCTCTGTGAGGTTTACATAGCCTATTTAGGCACAGTGGTGCTTTCAGCTAACTTTCAGCATGCTCACAATAACAACAGTGCTGACATGTTGATGTTTAGCAGGTAATGTTTACCATGTTGATCGTCTTAGTTAAGTGTGCTAGCATACTAATATTTGCTAATTAGCACAAAACACAAAGTATAACTGAGGCCGACGGGAGTGTATTAGTTTAGCATTTTTGGTCATTAACCAAAGTATGTGACAAACTTTTAGAGCCGAATGCTACCATGGCTAAAAACAGACCATAGAAATGCCAGTTAGAAAAACAAAACCTGTGTCTGTCTTTTCATCAAGCACAATGATGGAATTAATGTTTATACCCCACTACAAAAGCTAATCACTCTTAGTCTTAAAAAAGAAAATGAGATAAGAAACCAGAAGATTATGATATCTGGAGATGTACTGTTTCGACAAGGTCCTGACATGTTGCTTAAACTGAATTAACCCTGCATGAGTATGGAATATTATATCATTCTAAAAGGTGTACTTGAAAACAGAGTTTTGTATCTAACCGTAGTTTTGTAAACTTGTACATTTATGTATGTATTTGTAAGCTTAGTTCTGCAAACTTGTGCATTTAAGTTTGTATCTGTAAGCTTAGTTTTGTAGTCTTGCACATTTTGTTTTCTGCCTGCAGACTCCATTTTCCGAGTATATGCATTCAGACACAGGCTTGCAAACTCATCACAATTGCGGCAGCAAAAATACTTACGCGCGCACAAGCTTACGGACTTTTGTCACGTTTACTGCGTGGTAATATTTTGTACACAGGGTGTTGCAAAAGAAACAAGCTATCCGGAAGGGAGGGAGGGTGGGATCTCCAGCTTCTGACCAATCAGTGTCTTTGGAAACTTTACGCACAACACAGTTGGCTAGTCAACACTGATACAAACATAAATGTATCAGCTTGGGGAAAAACACCACCCACACCCACACACACACACACACACACCCACACCTACACACCCACACCTGCTGTGTCTGACTGATGCCAACAGAGGGAGCTCAAACCTACTCAAACAGGCCCACACCTGTCCTGTCTTCCACAGTGTATCTGCACTGTGGCCCAGTGATTGCAGCACTCAGACAGTGACCATAAAGACAGTCCCTTGACAGTCAGCGATAGGCTATTATAGCTATAGCACCTCAGAGGCTAAATCATTCCATTAGACACAGAGAGCAGGATGAAAACAGCTCAGTGACACACTGAACTCTGGAGAACCCTTCCCACAGTTGCAATCACGCTTCCTCATCATGCTGCTCATAGACCATGTTGTGAATTTCACCTCATTGGTGATAAATATTGTTTGTGGTCTTGAGTTTACGTGTGTGAGCATGTGTTTTCTACAATCCGGGCTCTGAGTAAATGGAAAGGTTGAAACACTGTCTATTTACAAAGGATCATAGATTAACCTTTAGACCATCTCTTGTTAATCAGAGGTTGGATTGTGGGGGAAATGGACATGATAATGATGAGGATGATGATTTGTACTCTCCACCCAGGAGTAATTTGCCATTTTAGGCCTTGGAAATGGACTCTGTATGACTCTTGCAGGATAGCATTATTATGGTGTAAGGTAATATTAATTGTATTGAGTGTATGCATTGTATTATTCAAGCTGGCTACCTTGAGGCAGTAATGCTGAGTGGTGATAATGAAGGCTTCCAGGCCCAAGGAAGTCTTCTTCAGTTCTTCTCTTAGAGCTCTCAGCTGCCTCTCCTGCTGCTCACAGCGCCCCTGCAGCCTCTGAACCTAAGTGACAAAGAATAAAATAGAACAGAATAATGCAAACTTCAAGTGGTTGCTGCAGATTTTCACCAACAACTCACCTCTTCCCTTTGCTCTTCTTTTTCTCTTTCCTCTGCTTGCCTCTCTCTCTCTTTCTGTTGAGCCTCCTCTTTCTCTCTCTGCAGGCTCTCCTGCTGTAGCCTCAGGGGGGCCACGCGGCGAGGGGACCCCGGGGGAGCTGACCCTCGCACTGCTGCTGCTGGCCGCTGCCCAGACTGGACTGTAGGGAGAGAGAAAGCAAATATAGAAAATTAAATTAAGTTAGAAATGGATCTGCATGAGCATGTGTTTTTCTTGGAAAAACATTGTAAATACATATAATATGGAAATATTCAAATGATATATACAGTATCATATCTCCCATATGTCATTAATTAGTCATGTACTAATTCTTAAATCTAACTAGGACACTTCTATAATAATGAAATTGATGAGTATTAAATCTGAGGAGATTTGACCTGACCTATTGCTAATGACTGTGTTCACATGATAAATGATAGTAAGCTAATTGAATCTCTTCTATGAGGAAGCCTTGGGGTAATTCCCAGTCTGCTGTTCCTCATGATGGACCATCTAATGTTATGATGAATTTGATCAGTATCAAGAAATGATTGAGCTGCAACATACAATAATATATAGACACTTTTACAGTATACTGGTACGAGTGTATTATTTGTATTGTGTATAAAACATTAGGCTCATTTAAGTAAAGGCTTTCCATTAATCCATTAATGATGTGACAGCTGTTTTTCCTCGGGGTGGGGGCACAACCATTAAGCTGCAGTTGACGTACAGGCAGTCCAGTTAACCTCTGCGTGAGTTACCTTGTCATGTAGCGTAAGCACACACTAGCCTGTGGAGATAAACAGCATCAGAACGCAGCATTACTCTGGATAGACGAAATTCTTTTAAAATGTACCCTCTGTATGTTCACACAGACTGAATGTCTATACACACAAAGTAACGAAATCACTGCAGCTCCACATCACCTGCCTCAACCATATCATTTGGGCCTACTAAAGCATGCAGAGCGGTCTCCATGACAACACGAGGCTGGGCTTGGGGTGCAGGGTCCCAGGTAATGAGTGAAAAATCGGTTGGAGGGAAGTGGGGGTATAAAATGAGTGGAGTGCTCTTGGCCACGGGAAAACGAGAGAAAAGAGTGGAGAGACAAAGAATTCAGTGGGGGGGGGGGTACCTGAAGGCGCTGAATGATTGTAATGGTGTTAGACGTTTAAGGCCAATTTAGAGAAAAGAGAAGAGCTGAAGGTATACATTTAACACACATTTACTTGCAAGTGTATGTGTGCAAATAAAACCTTACATGGGGGGATTTCTCTATGAAAATGTAAAAAAAAGAGGCAGATGTATTTTCATGGCATCTTATAATCCAGCCTTTGCTTCTAAAAATGTGCAAAACTGCAAATGGTTCAATATTACATTTTCATCAGTGTCTTTGCCTTGAAGGCACATTAGGATTCCCCGTATCGGAAAACGACTAAAAGTCTTTAAGTTATTCCTCTTTATGTATTCCTCTTTTGTAGGCACACACACATCGGTAGGTTCTATCTGAAAGGTTAGGGAGAGTTGAATGAATACTAAATGAGTGAAGGCAGCATGCAGATGATAGGGGTTGATAGACGAATAATGAATGCGAGAAACAATGAGAAAAGGTGATGCAGACCTTCTGGGGTGCAGAGACTAGTGTGTGTGTGTGTGTGTGTGTGTGTGTGTGTGTGTGTGTGTGTGTGTGTGTGTGTGTTTCTGCTAGGGCATGATTAAAGGTAGTGAGGCCAGGTTATTCATGAGGTAAATTGCATTTTCATTTCAACACACATACATTTTGCTGGCACACTGTTTAGAGCAGCTTCAAGTAGGAGCAACAGACTGTCAATATCTGTAAATCCTAGTCTACAACAGAAAAGCTACACTGCTGAGGATCAGAGATAAGAAGAAATGTTCTTATTTTGCGACTGTGTGGGAGGAGACAAGGTCCAGCAAAAGATGCAGTAAAGAGAAGGGTGAACAGTAACAGCAGCACTTTAGTGAAAATAGTGAAGTGAGCAAAGACAGAGGTGTAGCCTGAGGAGGTGTGTGTCAACTCTGCAAGGAATGATGGGGAGGCCCTCTACAATCCTGTAAGAAAATGATTTCACCACTGCAGAGCCAAGAGGAAGAAAAGGTCCAGACTGCATGGATCAAATCAAATCGCAACATAGAAGAAAGTGCTAAGCACCATGAATCTCCCTTTGAAGCTGTGTCTGACCAGCACCGGATATTTGAAATGGCTGCTTCTGGGTGTGGGTAGATTAAGAAGAGGTCCTAAACATAAAGGACTATTTCTAGAAGAGCCAAGGTCAAGCCAATCAAATTAGGAGGGGACTAGACCTGATAGACAATCCTTTTGACTTGTCAAACACAGGTTTAACTCATACCGTTAATTAGGGCTGCATACATGTAGACAAGCCACCAGGGTTCTGGCATAGACCTTTTTCACAGCAGACATTTTGACTAATAACGGCACCTTTTCATTCTGCCTTGTTTAATAACATTAATGATGATGCCATTCTATTCAAGTGACTCAGTATGTCAGCATGTACATGCACTGGAGCTAGAACAACTAAATAGGATGCAGCCATAATGTATGTTATTAATCACACCTGTGATTTTCCTGCTACGACAAGTCCAAATGTCTGCTGTGAAAAGGCCCATTGTGTGTGCGCTTTTCTAGCTTGAATTAGTTAAAATGTCCGCTGTGAAAATTGCTTCTCTCACAGAAGACATTTAGGGTATCATGCAGGATGGTTCACTCACATAATGAGACACGTGAATATAATGGTGTCATCATTAATGTTATTAATAATACCTGTGCTTTTCCTACTTTGACAAGTCAAAATGTCTGCCGTGAAAAAGGCCTATTGTTGTGACTTTTCTGGTCTTGTGTGCGAGATTGAATTGTTTCGCCCTTGGTTGAACTGTGCATTGTCATTGGATGAAGGTGGACTGTCAGTAACTTTATGTATGTGCATTTTGTATGGTATGTTTTGGTCACGAGGGAAAAGACTCACCTGGGGACTGAGGTTTGGGAGGAACCACGGCCAGCCTCTTTGGGGAGGATGGGAGAGAACGCGTGACCTCTGAACTCCGCTGAAACTCTTTCCTGCCAACTGTCAATCAACAAGGATACAACCAATCAGTGGGTGTTATTTGGCTTACTTTAACCAGAAAAACAAACAATGACATTCAGATAATAGATGAAAGTAAATGCAGCATAGGCATGTTAAAAAGCTGCCTCAGATTTATATAACATCATTATGTCAAACATGTCAAGCTTCCACACACACACGCATCAAACTAACTGGTCGACTCCTCACTGTCTCCCTTTTCCTTCTTTCCCATTTCTTTGCTTATTTTCCCCCTCTCCTAACTTTTTTCAATCACTCTGTTACCCTCCTGCTTTCATCTCCAGCTATCTCCCCCCTGCTGCGTGGTATAACTATGTCCCACAGGACTCTGGGTCAAAGCGAAGCAGAGCATACCAGGGGAGATGTGCCCATCACCTCCCTGCTCTCTGTGACATTACACACTTTGCAGCCAAGACAGACAACAATCAGGAACTCTGTCGGTGAGGTGTGTAGGACTAAAGAAAGTAGCTGTAATTGAAACAATAAATGTGAAGTGCGTTAACCAGGAGCTCAGACTGGTTAAAGGTGGGGAGAGAAGTAACAGTGGAGGGAAAAAAAGCAGACGATAATGAATAAGGAAGTAGGTTTCGGGAGGTTAGCAGGGAGTCTGTTGTGTGAAGCAGAGATAGAAGGGGAGAGGCCTTGAAAAGAAACTAATTAGACCTGTAATGGGAGAGAAGCCTCTGATCCTGAACAAATCCCCCCAAAACCCTGGAGAGATACTTCAGGCCTACAGAGACAGTGTGTGTGTGTGTGTGTGTGTGTGTGTGTGCGTATCATGCAAACGTGGCTCTCAGAGTGACTCATTATTGCCAAGTGAGCACCAGACTCACACACACTGCCACGCCACTTCACTGTTACTAAAACCCAGTGAGACTGTCTTGAACTTGTATTTGAAGTTGGAGTGTAAAGTCTACTTTCAACAAACACTTTCCCAAATACTCTTACCAGGAGTTAGGTGAGAACATCAATATACATTTTCTCTCTGTGTGTTGAATACAAAGTTAGCTGTGAGGTGTTTAACCGAGCTGAACACAAAGACTGGGAGCAGGGGGAAACGGATCAGAATTCAAAAATAAATTAATATGCCTTCCAGCAATTATACAATAAATTCTGGAGTATGGATGTAAAGAGCTAGTTAAGTGCTGGGTAATGTAACATGACTAAGAGTCTACAGCAATGATATAGCAGCTCTGTGAGGCTGTACTTAACACTCAGCAGTGTTTTGAGCTAAATGCTATGGTGATGTTAAGCAGGTACAACGTTTAAAATGATCACCACCAATTTGCTAATAAGTACCAAACACAGGTCAGCTGAGGCTGATCATGTACAAAATTTGATGGCAATTCATCCAATTGTTGTGAAAACCCAAAAATGTCAACCTCATGGTGGCACTAGAGAGTCAGGAGATCTCCAGAGTCATTAGTCATCCAATAGTTATTGAGATATTTCATTCTGGATCAAGTGATAGACTGACCGACCAACCAACCGACCGACAAACATTGCAAAGCATGACCAAAGATTAGCGTTGATAAAATTCCATCTCCTGTCTGCCAGAATGCCATTAGACACACAAACTACGGGCTTGTGGGACATCAAGGGGCAAGGGCAACTGAAAAATGGAAATTAGTTTCCCCTTCCCAATATTTGTAATAATGTAAGTCATCCAATGTCTCCAAAAGCTAAAAGAAAGCAATTTTTCCCCCCTCAATTTTCAGTGTTAAACTGACTCCAAAACATACTGAACTTGTCCTGCTTCATGTTGGTTTATATGCCAACCAGCAACAGTGAAGTCAAGTCTAGTCAAGTCAATTTTATTTATGAAGCCCAATATCACAAATTACAATTTTGCCTGAGGGGGCTTTGCAATCTGTACAGCAAGAAAGTGAATATATAGCACAGATAAAAAAGTACTGTCCGTGCATGACTTGCAGGGTGACTCCTCAGGTACTTCTTCATCAATAATTTACAGCACATTTAAAATCAGCTCAAGCCTACAGGAACACGGGGTGAGAGAAATTTTCTCACAGCCACAACACTGTCTGCATTCCAAGCACACAGACCTGGCTGTGGAAAACATTGATGTCTACATTGTTTTGCTGTCTAAAATGTGTTTTTCCCTGGTAAGTTGTGTTAGTTTTTTAGATTCTTTTCACACTACAGCAAAAGATGTCAAAGTTCTGCGTATTTTATTCAATCAGCCACTGTTTTAAAGACATGCGATAAGTGTGAGTGAGTGAAGTGTGATACTACAGGGCTTCTGGTGTTAATTTCCATGTGTGAAAAATACAACTGTGTGAAAAAGAATCACTGCCGGTGCGCTTCCTCGCTTCTGAACAGACCACACTGGCACCATCAACCTGGACAGGTGTGACCCAGTTCATAAACATTTATTAGAAGTAAACTATGTAGAACATGCTAAATGTGTGGTGTTTGTGCTTTATGGTACTTCACCATAGCTTTGAGAGCTAAAAGGGTATTTTGCTGTAAATGCTGTCATCATGAACAGCAGTAAGCTGGAATGAATGGCTGAAAGGAACACTTGAAAGGCAGTTCCACCCTTGGATATCTCCAACACACTTCAATACATTCTGTGAATGATCTTGGAAGTGAAGTGAAGTGACGGAAGTGTTAAGTTAGTGGCTTCCAGCATATGATTTCCCACAATGACTTTCAACAACCCCTGAAAGCAGAAGCTTAGTGCTTAGTTAGGTGATACACTGCAGGGAAAAGCTGAAGAATAAAAGTTGTAGAGTTTGACTGCATTACATTGTTCCAGTGAGAACACTGTATGCCTCTTCTACCATGGGTTTCTCGCTATATAAATATTTAACATTTGTGCAAAGTACTGTACCTAGAATATAAGTGCTTGCTGCTTTGCTTCCCAAGTACCGACTATAGAACCTGTTGTTTAATATTGACATTTTAGAAAGCTGCTTGTTTCTCTGCTTCTAAACACCCGTACATACATGATACTGTACCATGTATGTATGCATCATGTGTGGTTTGCTGGTTATTAAATTGTTCACCACATATGTGACAACAACATGTGACAATAGGACACTATCAGTTTTGACTTAATTTAGTCCACGTAGAAATTGTCTTATAGTGTTTTTAAATCTGATTGTTTCTAATAAGCAAATTATTTCTGTAGTTGAACCAAAAATCATGCTATGTTCTCCTACAAAACTTTGACTGACCTCCAGGGGAGCTTCTTGGCTGGGTAGGCAGGTAGCGCCGGGGCAGGGCTGGCGTAGAGGGCGGCTGGAGGCTGTTGCTGCGGCATGGCGCCCCTCTCTGGTGATCTATTGACGGAGGGCCGGTGGTCACTCTGTGAAGGGGAGGCTCCTCGCTCACACTCAGACCTGGAATACAAAGAATTTGATTTTATTTATATATTTATTTTTAATTTATAGTAGAAATGTTAGGACATATCTTCAGAGTTCCTTTTCTGACTTACTAGATCTCAATTGCAGTCTCTTTCTCTAATCACATATTGGTTTTTCTACAGTCTAATAGAGCTGTGTTATGTCTGAATTTAGGTTCACTGGACTGAGAAATGGTTTGTAACCTCTGGGTCTCGCTGCTGCTGCTCTCAGTCATCCTTTTGTTAACCTGGAGTGGCACACTTATCCTGCGCGCGCGCACACGCGCACACACACACACACACACAGCAGTCTGACACACATGTTTACACAGGGACACTTCAGGGCTTCCACATGAGCACATACATACGCAGGGAAATACAATGCACACACACACACACACAAGCGCACTGACCATCGCTCATCCTGGCTTATAGTGCAGCTGTAATCTATCAAATGACTAGTGGATAGTTTTAAACACTTGCAATTACACACTGTCACACACTGCGTATATCCTGCTCATCTCCCCATCCCCGATCAATAATGACATAATAGATTGCCTGCACTTCTCCACCTTCTTTGTGCGACAAGTGGGGATAAACAATTTAATGTAAAGCTGCTTGTGAGAAGCCCAGCACAACTTGTATCTCTCCGCATACCCAGAGATCAGTACATTTTGGAAAACGTGATGGAAAAAAACAACTGGTACTGTGAAAATTTAGATATCAAGTTTCTTTTGGTCTGCATTGTCTTATGTTAGAGCCAAGTCCCTCAGGATTAGAATAGTACACTGCAGGGAGCCTCATCTAATCAGAGGAGCAGCTTTGCCATTGGTGTGGATTGTTTTGGTGACCAACGTTTTCCACATCCCTGTGCATATACAAACAAGTGCAGACACACAAAACACACACACACACACACACACACACACACACACACAGATAGTTATAAACACACTCCTTCATTTGCTCCCTCCAACATTTGCTGCATTGTACCAGTATTGTTGTAAATACCGAGTGGGGAAGCTGGTTTGATATTGACTCATTAGGTTGCTTACAAAGAGGATTTGCAACCACCGCAGACAATCGCTTTTTACGTTTTGTCTGAGCATTATTTTTTTATTTTACAGTAAGAAAACAAACATATACCCTTGTCGGTGCTCTGCATGTTTGACAATTCTTGAAAGAAAAAAGGTTAATGTACATACAGTAGGCCTATAATGTAGCCAGGCACGTAATATTGTAAAATACAATATTTCCAGCTAATTTACTTCTAAAAATACAGACCAGATTTATTGCATGCATACTGTATGTATGCATATAAACCTGTACCATTGGTCTTGGCCTGCACACTGTCTAATTAATGCATTTTAGCCCCCTATTCCTTTTATTCTTTTATATCTCTTCCTGTTTGTTCTTTTCTAGTGTCAAAGAGTCATAATTGCTAAAAGTCATTGTTTTTCTGATGTTTTTCTTTGAAATGTTTATAGGGTCTTTAGAGACCTTAGGTAGGTAGAGTGTTTAAGATAATAGCAGGTATGGTAGTGTTTTCATGTCTGTTCTCATTTTATATCACTGATACTATGAATTAATGCAGGGATGGAGACGTTTTTGTTATCTTACAGTAACATGATAGTGTGTCACGTTCAGCACTTTTTATATTGACACTGTTTATTTAGTGCATTTATCCAAAGCACTTCACAATTTCCCTACATCACTATAGTGATGCAAGATCAATTCCCAAAGCTTCATTCGTCATCCCAGAGTTCCTCCAGGAGTTGATTAGCGAGGCTGTTTACAGTATTTCCTCCTCATTAACCAGTCAAGGGCATGGGCAGTGTGTCCAGGCCAGATCTGATCTTGGACAGAGCACTGCACTGCTGTTACAATTACTGCTGTCAATATCTTCTATGTGAGGACTTCCACAGGTTAGAGGCTTAAAGATAAACACTACATTTGTCAGTAACAAATAAAATGATTTTTCTTTTTTTTTTATGAAAAGTATCTTCAGCATTAACCTCAAAAGGTTCGACTGGTGCTCCATTTTCTGGGTTGACACAGATCAATTAACTGGTTGATATGAACAGAGGTGATCATTAGTCATAGGTCAAGTATGTGCTAACAAATTCTCAGAGCACAGAGCAGAGAGAGGAAGAGTAAATGATGTCGCTGGGTAGTCAGAGATACAAAACTGAGGAATGCTGTGAATGATTAAAAAGGAGAGTGGAATTCAGGGGCTTAGTGAAAGAGAGCAAAATGAATGTATTTCATTAATAGTAAAAGAAAGCTGATAAGCATCCCTGATTGGCAAAATGCCAGCCGGCGGTGGATAGCAGAGTGTGAGGAGGATAAGAAGAAGGAAGGATGGAAGAGGCTGCCTGTGTGGGATCAAGATGAAGCAAACAAAAGGATGTATAAAAGAGCTACGAAGAGGAATAAAAGGATGGTGCTGCGATGGAGCCAGTGGGCAAATTAAGGTTATTATGATGATGGATGAAAATTTATAAGACATTAAAAAGGGACCATGAGCAAATAGAAACAGCTGAGAACAAAAGATAGCAGGTTTGTCCAGCTCAGTGGGAGGCCATTTTATTGGAGCAGCTTGCACCTCATAGCAAAACCACTGCCAGCAGAATAATGCTGACTCTTATAGCCCAGTCCTATACACCGACTGAAGAGGAGGCAGATATGGCAATGTAGCAGCATGTCACTTGCATGAGTACCAGTTTTAATTTCATTGTAAAAATTCAGACCTGGGGGGTGTTTCACTTCACTGTAGCCTAAACTGCTCTGTGCAGCTAAATCAGCACATTCACATTCTGCAAAAGAAACCCTCTCTCTGCTGTCCTAAAGGAGATGATCATGGTGTACGTCTGTCCACGTTGATTACTGCACAAGTGGCATACATCCAGGTGCACAGCTTGCAGCGCTGACACGCCAAAGAAATAGCCCTTATTCTTCAAAAACATAATAGCCCCTGGGATATAATACTTTAAATTATATTGTATGCTTAAAAAAACCAAACCCAGCAGCATCTGGTATGAATGGATTCATTGGGATATTTAGGAGATGTGGAGGGACGGGGAAGTTATATAGTTCCTAACTGATCTATTTTATTAATGATTTATGAGCATTTCTATGCTTAATAAAGCAACAATAACATGTAAAATACTACATTACAAGTCCTGCATTCAAAATAGCTAAACGCACTTGAAGTATCAAAAGTAAAAATACGCATTACACAGATTAGCCTCTTTAAGAGTGATAATATAATATATCATATTAGTTGATTATTATTATTGGTGCATTAAAATGTAAGAAGCATTTCAATATTGTACAGTGCTGGAGTAAATGTACTTGAGTTACTGCATTTTTGTAATTTGAGTTGATTTTGAAGTCTAACTTGAATTATGGCTGTTGAATTAGACTGCATGTTCTCACAGACAGATGTCAGCTGCATTCAGCACTGTTCAATACAGAAGACAGTGTGTGTAATTAAGCTTCAAGATTGTATTCATCAAAGCCTATGATCTGTCGTGCTTATTAACCGCTGCTTCCTGTCAGACGTTTGAAGCTGTTTTAAAATGTCTGTCACTCTTCATCCATTCATCATAAAGTACAGGGCACTTCATTCCCTATTAATCACTTTTCCTGTGATCTTCTGTATTTTTGCTATGCTCACAGTAAATGCACACATCATATTGTCTGCATTGTGTTTCACGCTGTCCCAAGTGGCATGTTGCTTAACATTTTGCCAAACTGTGTCTCCAAGCAGGCCGGAGTCAAATTATATTTTGGTTCTCAAAATAGTTTAATACATTCTGCCTCAATGAATGATGCTGGAAACAAACAACAGAAACAAGCTGCTTCATCCACCCTGGTTTAATCAAATTTAGACTTGATATTGTAGGTTAAAATGTTGGATGTCAGTTACAGTGGCCCCCCTTAGGCCAACCAGTGCATCATGTATGGATCGCTGTAGCAACTACACTTCTGCCATAGGAGACTGAGTCATTCACAAACAGTAACTGTGATCTTAGTGCCTTGATCAATGCAAAAGTACAATGTGATATATTATACTTAGATTTAATTACATGCAAATCAGTGTCAGTGTTTGTGAGGATAATAAGACGTGTGTGACAAGTAAATTAGATTCATGGAAGTAAAGGTTTTTACGTTTTTTAAAAGAAACAATATCTTAACTCTTCAAACTTCATAACAGCTGTCAAACTGTGCACAACTGTGTTTTTTGACTGATTAACTCCTCCTGGCAACAGAGAGGTCTGCAAATACAAAGTACTCAACTGTGCATCTGCAGCAATGTGCATGAAAGTCAAGGTTAAAGCTGCATACATAAAGCACAAAGTAATGGCCCTGCAGAGACAGCTGCATTTGCAGAGAGATAAATTAGATGATAACACTGGAGCTGACAGCAGCATCCACAGGCCTCCTGTCCTCTGTCAGGACCCAGATGTCAGGAGATTAAAGGTTCAGTCCAACCAGAAGGACGTGAAATATTTCTCCTCTTATGGTAAACAAGAGAGTGATGCTCCTCTGTGCCTCCAGCATTTACTGAAACTGGTCAAATGGCATTTTAAGTATATGACATTTGAATAAATCAGACTCCCCCCCCCCCCCAGGTGTCATTTTAGGACTCCTAGTATAATCTCAAAAACATGCCATGGAGAAAAATATCCTCTCTGGCTGAATAATCCAAGAGTTCTGCCCAGAATCTGCTGGAGACAATTAAAGTATCCCTAACAAGGAAAGGCTTAAGACAAGAACAAAAGTTATGAAAGGATTAAGCCAGATCAGGAAAGAATGAGGAACATAAATTAAAGTTCCGGGATTGAAAGAGAGGGCAGTAGAGGGACTTATTGATGACGGTGACCGTCTTTTAGCCAGACGGCCTAGGCTCAAACCCCATGACCCACTGATGTGTCCTTGTACAACACACTTTAGGCCAGTCTTTCATTCAGTTTATACTCACAATCTGCTCACAATTATTGACTCACTTACTGCATGAGGCAACAGCTTACTACACAAGTAGTGTTTAGTGGTGCTTCGCCTTTGTCTGCTGTCACAGATTTCTATAGAATATGGGAGTATAACATCTTTCTTCCTGTGCAAATCTGCATCTGCCTTTTAGAGTTTTTCATACAAACATGACCCTCACAAACTGTGTGAAGGTTACTGTTTATTTACTGTATTATAAAAGGCAGGTATAAAAATAATTCCCTGCAGGTGGCACTAGTTGTACCTGCTTTTATTTTCTTTACCTGTAGGTGGCAACAGTGTCATGATTCCATCTGTACATCTAAATTGCTGTTACAGTTACTGTTCTTGTCATGAGTTGCCAGAAGTTTAACAAATGGATGAAAGACAAAAACAGGAAAGAGCACAAAACAAATGAACAAGGGCTGGTTTTTATAATCAATACCTCAACATTTGGCTGACAGCTAGCTACTCTTTCAAGCAGATGGAAACCTAAAATAGCAAATACAACATAAGGCACAAAATATATTCTCGTAATAGTGTCATGTCTTGACAAAATGGTTCATTTTGCATCATAAATCCTCTGCATCGCTTTATTGACGAAGTTCTCTGACAATCCTACCATGAAAAGAATATTCACAGAAGGTTATTCGCTTGTTTTTGAAGGAGACAGCGGAGCATTAAACTGAACCAAAGTGTAAAATAAATTAAAACTGTGAGAGATAATATGAAACCTAAATGTCCACAGAATGAAAACATTTGCACTTTGGTGGGGGAAAACCACAGCTGGGGTGAAAAGCCTGCACATGCTGTGGAACATTTGAATTTCATTCATGTAGACAGAAATGAGGGTTGCTCAGCAGGAGAGAGGATGCTGTCGAGTAAATTATTTGAGAAAAATTAGGCTCTCTTTTCAACAGAATGCAGAATCACAGATTTAGTTGTTTTTTTTTTACCTAATAAAATCTTTGTCAGTCATAGCGCTTAATATTTTTCTGGAAAAAAATCACTTTTGCTAATACTAACATACACAACACAACAGCTATGAGTACACTAAAATCAGTATCTTTTAGCTTTGGGGGAGTTGAAGAGCAGGTTTACATGTTTCTGATTTTGATGCTCCTGTTTTCACAGTCCCAATGTTTTTGTCAGTCTGGACAATCAGTTAATCTCATCAACAGTGATTAACATGGAGGTAGATAAAATACGCTGGGAGTTTATCAGTTAATGAACAGGCCCATTGAGCCCATCCTCACCGTCACTGCTCTGCTGCTTCAGTAAGCCTCTGCCATGTTAGTTTTTCTCTCCTCAGCTGCAGAATGGCAGCCATATCTAATTGGCCCATCTAATTTGCTGCTCCACTAGTGTGTGTGTGTGTGTGTGTGTGGACTTGTTTGTGAATATCTGTGTGCGCACATGCACCATAGAAACCATCTGTTCACAGTGAGCTAGCATGAGTCACAGACCAGATCTGAGCCATGGCATCTGGGCTATGGCATCCACTCTCCTCCCCGCGCCAATCCCTCCATGCTTCTCTCTTTCCACTCTTTTTCCTTCCACATTCTCCCTTCCTCTCTCTCCCCTCTGCTCATTTTGACTCACTGAATTTGCTTTTATCACTGCATCTCCCTTCAGCTGCCGGCTCCGTTTTTCCTTTCGTTTATTCCATTTCCACCATTATTTCATTATCACCTACAAAGAGAAGATGGATTGAGGTGATAATACTCTAATAATACAAAGTTTGTTTTGGCAATTGAGTTTTCATCATGGAGTCAGCGTGGCTCAAAGGCACAGGCTTCATCAGCCTCCTTCTGTTGGATTCTCCTCTCAGCTATGTAATGGATTCTGTCAATCAGTGGAATTAACAACATATCCCCTAGGTTTATTACATGCACGGATGTTCGCTCTCTTACGCACATACACATACCTGAAACACCTTGGGGGATGTCAATGACTGGGATAAAGGGAGGATTGGGTTAATGGCTAATCAATGTCATATAGAGTAACCTATAGCCCCCCAGATGCTAAACAAATACACATATACTTGCATGCATGCTTATATGCAAACAGGCGATAAAAATCAATCAAGGCTGAACCAATTTAGCTCAATGTCACCTTGGTTCCCTTAGTGTGAGGGTGTGTAAGTAGTAATGGGTAAGTGTGTTTCCATTTTAGGTCTCCTGTATCTGTGGTTTGTTTCACTCCAAATAATCAACAGTATGTATTGAAGGCTAGTTGTTTTTACTTCACAATAAAATACTCCAACAGGGTTAGTACACCCAAAATACACAAAAAAAGGATATTCTTACTTACCTCTAGTGGTATGTAGCCTTGCAGATAGTTTTGGTTTTATTTCACCAGTTTTAGATATAAAGTATCTGAGATTTCTATCTTCACCCCAATACAGTGCCATTGAATGGGATTTTGTTTGTGATGTAGCATTGAAAATCTACAGAACAAGCTGTCAGTTTTTATTGGAACTACTTTCTACCAGAGAAATAGTCCCTATGAAAACTACTATGACAGTGTGTTCAGTGGATTATCCTGAGTAACTAATTTTTTAATGCTGTGAGTCCATGGCTCACAAGGAGTGAGTGAAAAAATATGTTGTGTGTGTAATTTGGGTGACCACACCCTTTAACACTGTGATTATGAACTAATGCTAATCCCAGGCCAAGTATTCCCTTACCTCTGCCTCTCCACAGACACACAATTGCACATGAACACACACATCCGCCCATTGATCAGAGCAGGTTGATGGGCTACAACAGTGGGGAATTTAAACTCCAAGGATACTTCCTCTAACCCACTTTACTGGAGCGCGGCAATCCTTTCCTCCCCATCACTCTATTCCTTAATGATTTCGCTTTGCTTTCTCATCAATGGGGAAAACGAGCAACTGAGCCTGGCCTTTCTTCTCTCCGTTACAGATGGAGGTACTGGGTAGCTGCGGCTCCCCCAACATCCTTGATGGAAGGATGTGTGAGAACTCATCTGTCAATCTATCTGTTCTTTGATCTGAGTTGGAGCGCGGTGAGAGGGGGGCAAAGATCCCTGAGTGGTAGGTAGAGGAAAATCAGGTATCGCAAACAATCACCACATGCACGCTTCCTGTACTTCCACAGTAGCTTACACTCACCTATGTGTACACAAGCACAAATAAACGTAGACTAAACACATTGTTTACCACTCTCACGACTGCTACTTAAGTTTTTTGCTGTCCCCATCTGTACTTCACCATCTTGCTGGGAATCACTACAACAGTCTACAAATGGGTTTGTGCAGTCACCCCAATATTTCACATTCGGCCTTGGGCTACATAAGGATTTCAAAATGAAATTATTGTTTGGATAAGATGACAAAAATCTAAAATTCAAATCAGGGAAGGGCTCAACTTTGAACGAAATGTCACCCCAGTTTCAGCTTTGCTAAATTCGGACAAAAAACCCTTAGCACAGTACCCAAACCTTGAGGTTAAGGCTCTGACAAATTTTTGATATCTGGCCCGTTTCATGCAAAGTCATGGTTTTGCAGGGAACAACCTGAACAGTCAAAATATGGCAACTGAATCCAGGTCCGGAAAAGACAAGACATAGTAAGTTTTAAAGCTTAAAAATAAAAAGTTTCCCCAATTTCCTAAAGAAAGGTCAGACAAACCTCTGGTTAAAGCTCACCAGGTGCTCACACACTGGGAGCAACAGAGCGGCATCTACAGTCAAGGCCAGTTTAGTCTGGAAGGTTCAAATAGAGAGGAGAGTTCAAATGCATCACAGCTAAAGGTCACAAGCACCACACACACACACACACAAATGAACATCAAAGGCCCTTAATCTTTTGCCTCTCATGTCTATCATTCCTGACTCCATTTTGGTCTCACTGTGCTCTGAGCAGCAGCAGTTCAAGAGCAGGAAAAGGAACATTGTGCTGCAGGCACTGCTTTTAAAACTTCTAGTCTTTTGTGTTCTGCTGGCAGGTGTTCATGTGCTTTGTGAGTATGTGAGAGTGTGTTGACAGGTGTAATATTTTTAAAGTGGTCAAAATGCCTATAGAGGTTTAAACTACAGGTGATAGATTACTGGGGTAAATCTGCACATTAATACTGGCAGCTGCATAAATAGACAATATGCTAACAAGCAAGAGATCAGGTCACCGTTATATTGTGTATACTTATCTTTAGGATTTAGTGGATGCACTTTGTTACAGTAACATAAAGAGTCACATTAAGTCTGATGTATGTTGCATCGAGAATGAACTTGATCTTTGGCCAGAATGTTACCGCAGAGACTTTTGTCTACGCTTGAATCTCATTTCATTAATTCACAATATTGATAATTGCAGGGTAATTTATTTGTGACAATACTGTACAAATGAAGCTATTATCTGGTGGAAAGGGAGGGGTAAATTCAATACTGTTGATTATGTTGCATTTGTCTCTGACAACAAACCAAAATAGAAATAAAAAATCTAAATATACAGCTGCAAGCGACAGTTGGTGGCATATGGGCACCCAAGTGCCATGGAAACCATGGTGTGCCATGGTGTTTTTCAGCTCATTACCGTCACCATGCAGCTGATATGAGAATAAAAGGAACAAATGAAAAATTGAAATAGAAGAAAAAGAATAAGAACACCATAAAAACGAGAAGAAGAGGAGTGTTGCATCTATTGTTGCACACTAAGGCTGCACCTAACACTTATTTTCATTATGGACTAATCTACTGATTAGTTTCTTAATTAATTGTTTAGTGAGAGAATAAAAATGGCCATCAAAATTTCCCAGAGCTCCAGTTGACATCTTCACGTGGCTTGTTTTGTCTGAAGTCCAAAACCCCCAAATATTCAGTTTGGAAGCTGGAACTAGGAAATGTTTGGCATTTTTGCTTACAAAATGACTTAAACAATTAATTTATTATCAAAATAGTTGATAAATAGCTAATCGATAAATCGACTAATCATTTCAGCTCTCTTGTACACACACACACACACACACACACGCCAACACACTTGATCAATACTCACACTGCAATTAGAGCACTACACATTGATCAAGACCTGTCTTCTACAATGTTTTTTACCCAAAAATGGAGAAACCATTGACAAAAAGAATGATAAAATCAATGTCTAGGCCTTTATGAAACAGATATGACAAGCTTTTCAAAAATGGAAACCTCCACATTCATGCCACTTTTTTTTTTTTTTTTTTTTAAATTAACACATTCTGCTCTGGAGACCCAAGGGAGTCCTCTTTTCCCTGTTCCACTTTAGCTGAATGTGGAGGGTGCCTCCCCCACATTACCGCACAGTTTGTGTTCATTTTCAACCAATGGGGGAGAGAAAGGAGGGATGAACAAAAGTACGAGTACAAAAGGGGGGAACGAAAGAACGGAGTGATGACATAACAGGGGGCCTGACGTGCGTGACAGTGGATGTGCTTACGTCAACTGTAACTGGGAGAGGAAGAACAAGCATTCCCTATGTAGGTCACATTAAAAACACATGCAGCTACCAGAAATTCAGCCAACTAACCAACCAGCCTGCCGAGCAGCACTGCAATCACAACTGTAAGTGCACCTCCAATTCTGTTATCTGTGCTAATGTTTTTTTTTTAACATATATTCATGATAAAAAAAGTGGTTACCAGCTCAGCTGTCAAATGGGCATGTTTCATGCATCGTCACTGTTGCAGTACACATTGTGGAAATTCACATTTTCCAATGTCATCCTGCCTTCTTGTCTTGTCATCACCATGCCATCACTCATGAATCTTAAGAATCATCCGAGAGCAAATTAAGCAATTAGCAACAACGTCGCGATGTTCTGACCTCTACTCTCAATGATAATGATTTTAATGAACTAATATTAGTGCCCCTATTTGGGCCAATCATGTGTGACACATGCACAAACAAATTAATTAATGAACACAGTGAAACTTAAATGCATTGAAACTTTGTCCAATCATAATACCCAGCTATTAACAATTAGACTATTGTACTGGCAATGTCTGTTGCTTGAAACATCCCTTATATTTTGTCCTCATGTGTTATAGAAAATGTGCTTTGCCAAACTGCAGCTCTACAGTTGTTATTGACCTGGAGCTTGTGTATGAAAATACTGAATGGAAAATAAATTGTAAGCAGGGTGGAGCTTAGGAAGAGAAAGCAAACTGTAACATAATGAATGTGGGAGGGGGCTGTTTATGCAAAGTATATTCATGAGGGGAATACGTAGAAGAGGGCAATAAAGACAGTATGGCGATGATAATAGTGTACTCATGATGTAGTAATAAAGTAGTTGTTTGTGAACCATTGGGATTAACAAAAATATACCAGAACAATGTGAAGTAAAAGACAATAGAGCACTAAAAACTAAATGTACAGTAAGAATCAAATCCCACAAATGGCAGCACTGGTTTCAACAGATTTGTCATGAGTGGACTCACGGTGAGCTGTCCTGCAGGGGTCACTCTGTGTGCTGTCAGCAGAGAGGGCCGAGGAGACGGAGGACACACTGGAGCTCCTGACGAAGCCAAAGGCTGCCAGACGGCCTGCAGGGAGACGGCTGGAGCTGAAGCCTGGGGGTCGCAGGCCTGACTGGCTGGCTTTGGGAAGCAGAGACCTGGAGGCCGCGGCCTGGGGCTGGGCTACTGCTGTCATTGGAGCAGGAGCGGGAGCATGATGGATGAAGACCTGGTCATCTGTTAGAAGAGCACAAAATGAAGAATTATGTTGTATAACAATATTTTGAAAACAGAAAGTTGTTCAAGAGGTAGCATCTACACTGTTAAATCTACACGGGGTGTCCTTAGTTGAACCGATATGATCCAGACAGAGAATATAGGCAGCAGCCAGACAGTATACAGACAATGGCAAACAAAGCAACTCATCATTTCCTGCATTTCAATGCATGTAGTAATAAGCTGCATTTATGCTCAGTTTGTTTGAGCTGCAGCATGTGGTGCTAGACAGACAACACCGCAAGAATAGGATGTGAAATTGTGTGTGTGTGTGTGTGTGTGTGTGTGTGTGTGTGTGTGTGTGACTGATTACTGTAAACTCATTAACCATCTCTCACATACCAAGAAAAAAGCAGGGGCTCCAGCATTGCAATGATGTTTATTTCCCCTATGAATCATTCATCATCCTGTGTTGACTAAGCTCTGGGCACCAGGAAGTTTTCTGTGTTATGACTCCGACTGCTACAGCAAGCAAATATAATAACGATATACACAACAACCTGCTAACAGCTGCTGTTGGCTTGTGGCTGTGCTTTCAGACTGGGCTAGCGGCCAGCAGTTCCTCTAATGCTAACACTGTTATGACATTTGATGCGACACCCACAATTTAGGACATAGTTGATATATCTTTCCAATACATACACTGTGTTTGCCTTTGTTTATAGTTCATTACACGATCAGTAATTCCTCATTATTACAGGTATTACACTGATTCTAACTGCAGTTACCCAAACTGCATAGAAGCTGTGGCTCTACCGTACTGTACAGGTTTCTGGACCATTGTAAAACAGAAAATAAGGCTAAAATGAAAGGTGGATTGAAAGTGAGAAGAAAATTAAAAGGAGGGAAAACATTTACTGAGGAAAAGAAAGAAAAGACAGGGAATCAAGGAGAGAAAGGGAGGAAAAAAAGTAATCATTGCTCCATAGCGGCAACTATTGTCAGTGAGCAACGGGGAGAAATCCTCCCTCTCGGTAATCTATGGTTTCCAACAGCAAAATAGATGAAATGTGCAGGCAAGAACAACTAAGGTTGCACACACATTCACACAGTGGGCAGTGGGGAAATCCCCAGGCCTTGGATAGAAGACCATCTTGGCTACCCCAGCCTACAGTACAAGGTTTAGATCCTGGACAGAAGAAGAGCATTATCCCCTGCTGGCTGCAGAGATAAGGTTGGAAGCCCTCATTTCCCCTCTATCTGGCGCAGCTGGGTGCGCTCCAATGCATGCTACAGGGTAAGCACCACATCAATACTAGAGGAAAGAAAAAACTCAGAGGGAGAAAAGTCTCCAGTGTAACTCCCCTCCAGCGTCATTAGTGCCTCTTTCCTCCTTCCTCAATATCTGCCTGTGTGCCATGCGGCCTGTTTATTAATTTGGAGCTTGCTCCTCTTGACTGAGAAGGTCAGGATCATTAAAGATAAATGTCCTTATCCCCCCCCCCCACTCCATTCATCCCCTCTGAGAGACGAGGGAGAGAAGCAAGCCTGACAAACATCCACTTTAGCCTACATATCATGGACCTAGGCTCCTGCTAAATGAAAACACCTTAGTGCCATTTTTTATTTCTCTTACATTTGTCACTTTCTCATGCCACAAATTGCACCTGCAAAATACAATCTACCTACTATAGTAGCTCTCAAAAAGTACCAAAATAGGAGAGTGTGAAATTGAAAATGCATCATAAATCATAAAACCCTGGGTGTTTTCCTGAACTCGCAGTTTTCTCCCTTCAGACATTCCAAAGATTTGAATAACACCACTTTACTTTGCCTGCAGGTCTAAAACACTACCTTCAGCTTCTGAGAACCCCTGAGAAATTAAAACATCTCCAAAACATCCATTGGCTTTCACTGAAAGGAAGACCATCCTAACTTGAGATGAATTATGTAAATTGGCCTCTCAGGCAAGTCAATGGGACAGGCAGCTGGGATCAGCACTATAATGACCAACCGATTTTAATTACAGTCCAAGGTGAGTTGCAACATCCTGCATGGATTTCCTCAACAAAGCGTTAAATTGCATGTTATTAAATGATACTGGAGTGCATTGCAATCTCTGCAGAACTACTCGAGCAAAGCACAGGGCTCCACTGCTGTGAGGAAGGGAGGATGAGAGCCTCAATATGCAGAAGTTACAGTAGCTTCAACACAAACGTCCTGTATTGTAAGTGGATGATCCTCATTATTGTACTAATACAGTTTAAAACCTACATAGTAATTATTTGAGTAATTTGACAGTTATACAATAGCTATACAGTATAATATGTGTATGCAAGGTGGAGAGATTTCCCCTCAAAAAGCCTGAAAAGTTGTAGTTACATACCCTATATACACAAGGACAGACACACAATGCTGACCAATGCTATATACACATTATCTATTTTAACTGGTTTTTATCCTTGCAGGGTGCAGCAGGGATGAGAGATGATTCCAGCAGGAAGATACTGATGTTACTTACGTGTTAATTGCTTTGCACTTCAAAGTCTAGTTCCCAGAGGGCCAAGCAGCACTGAGACACCATACATATGTATTAGTAAGGATTATGATAAGGAAACCTGGAACATCATAACACTATGCTTATCAATTCTGTATTTGCAGTTCTGGGTTGTGTGTGTGTGTGTTACCTGTGAGTGTACATATTCACATGTATGTCTCTGTGTATTTTTACTGTGTGTCCGAGTCATCTCACTCAGGGAGAGAGCAGATCAAATATGCATGGATGTGATAAATGGCATAGCCACCCAGCGGTGTGCAGGGTGATGAGCAAATTTCATACTTCAACATTCCAGCAACAGTCGAGCTGTAATGTAAATCTGACTTCAGCAGTCAGAGGTGGTATCCGAATCATCTGAATTAGAAATTCGCTGTGTGTGGAGAGAAAGTGTGAGCAAGCCTATATTTATTTAATTTGTTTTGTAGATGGCATCCTTCTGGAGCAGAATAAAAGTCCCCTCAGAGTATTTCTTAAAGTCCTCCAATCAGATCAGCCAAAATTAATCTCAGAGAATGCATTTTAATGAGCTGCCTTCATTCATCTCACGCCAGTTTGAGGGGGAAACAGTCCCACAACTGCTCGTTGCTGCAGAGGAGAAGAAAGATAAGGTAGCTCTCTAGTGTGTCAAATCTTGAGTTGCTGAAATAAATTCTGATGTGTACTGTAGCTCAAAAGAGGCCATCTCCATCTGGCATTTGAGTTGTTTTCTTTGAGGATATATAAACCTGCTCAAAAACATAATGTGAGGAAATGTTTTATTTACCTGTGTCATCTTGGCTTTTCTGACTGGTCGCTGGGCTGACAGATTGGACTGGCTGGCTTAACCTCTGACCTTGACCAGGTCCTCTGCCCTTGGCTGAGCCCGTAGTCGTCCTGGTGACAGCTCCCAGGCCCAGACGCAGACCTCTGCCAGAGCGCAGGAGACTGCCGCTCCCTCCGGCCTGAGCGGTTGTCCGGGCCTGCAGCGCGTCCTCAGCAGTATTCCCTTTAAAACTGGCAGATCTTCCCACCTAGAGATAGAAATGATGACATTAAATACTATCAGGTAATAGTCTTGTAACATTTAGTGAGTTCTGAAGCATACATCATTTGAAGTCACACTAGAGGCAGAGACCATGTCAATTCTTCTTGAAGTGTAACTTCACACTAAACCCACTTTTTTTATTTAGTAAATGACACGTAGAGTCCCATTCTATAATATTCATTACAGCAGAAGTTAGTTTCCTTTTTCCAGAGAAAATCCAGTTATTTTGTCCTCTAGACCCCCCCCAAAAACTTTGTTACTTTTTTGATACCTGCATGGGTTTGTTACAACTGTAAAAACACCTTTAAGCTTTCACAGATGTAAATAATGCGTCATGTTAAGTCCACGAGCACCTATTGGGATTTTCTGCTGGTATTCACTTACATGCTAATTTGTTAACCAGCAAAGTCTGGCTGCCATGACATGTTTAATGTTCTAGATTTTGCCTGGGATATATTGTGGACAGGCTGGGCAGCAAAACGTTTGTTACACCCTGTAATCTAATTAGCGAACACCATAATTATATATTACATCACATCACTATTGTATTCATATAGATTTGTTATTAAACAGTCTGTATGAACAAAACAAATAATTTTAAATAAGCCTGATCATGTGCAATAGATAGTAATTGATAACAAGAACTTCTACTGCTAACTACCTTGGTTACATGACATGCGGTGTCTCCACAAATCTGGTTTATGCTGTGAGTAATAAGTAATAAATGTGGATCACAGCATATCTGACATTATTAGCTCTAAAAGAATATGTAACACAGACCTGCAGAGAAACTGAGATTCAGAAAGTTTAACATCACCAGCATAATTCAAGAGTAAGTGTTGTCTCTCAGCAGCATTACCCCGTGTCCTGGACAAAATGCTATGTATATGCAGTGACATACAAAGCGTTGAGAATCATCTCGTCCCTGTGGGCTTTCTACTTCAAAATGCATTAACTATGTATTTCCACATGCTGGTGTTTGAATCTGTATGAATATGAATGCCAAATGAATCTATTAAATCAGGATCAATAAGGAATGATTTCAAAGCAATAATAAGCAGCTCATGCGAGAGTGGGAATAAAATGCAGAAGAGCTGTGTTCAATTATACATGGTTTACTGTGGCATAGAAATTCTGGACATCATCTAGCAAAACTGATATACAGAGTCAACAAATTTAAGAGAAGGGATTTGCCTTTGTACTTAATGTATACAACATACTGTATATCACAAAGTAATTGTCTCCTGTTAATTGATATGGGAACCACCCTAATTAAATTCTATTTCTGTCCTTTCTTCACTGTTTGTGTGAATGCGCTGTGATAGTGGATTATGCCTAGTCTCAGCATGATAGAAAATCCTTTGTTGAATGAGGATGAGCACAATACCAAACTACAATAGAAATCAGAATGCAAGCTTCAGTCTTATATGAAATATCTGAAACAAAAACTTTGAAATCAGATACTTATAGTAAAGACTGCACACAATACTCACCTCTGACGGTGTCCCATAGAAGTTGTCTGCTTTGCTGCCCAGTTTTGGGGGTGCTGTGTGGCTGTGTGTGTGTGCATGTGGAGCGGCATGTGTGTGTGCTGGGGGGACAGTGTGTGTGTGTCCAGGGGGCCTGATACTTCTGCTCAGCATTCCTGATGGGTAGATGTTTGTCTGCATCTCTTGGCGGTACTTATCATAAAGCAGATTGGAGGCACTGAGTACCGGCGCTCCTCTGGTTTCTGCGTCAGGCTTGGAGGGGTCTTTAGGGGTGTCTTTAAAGGAAGTGGGTGTTTGGCCGTGTGTGTATGCTGAGAGCCTGGATGGTAGAGAGGATACCTGATAAGGTCCGTCAGCAGCCTGGGGCTTAAACTGAGGATTATTTCGTACATATGTAATAATTTTGGGCCTAACTCCTTTAGGTTTAAGTTTAGGTGATGGGGAGCTGTCTTTGGGGCTGGAGTTGTGGTTAGATCCCTGCTGGTTGTTAAGAGGCGCTTTGGGGATTCCACTTGTGCTTATATTGGTTTTGACTGGTGCTCTCATGCAACTGTTGCCATAGCCCTGAGCTGATGTCATTACAGCAGGGTTGCATCCTGACGGGATGTGTCTAACCACTCCAGGGACATTCCTGGAAACGAGGTACATGGAGGGTTGCCTGCGTGGTGAACCCTGGGGTGTCCTGAGAGGTGAGTGGGGAGGGGTAGATGACCTGGAATCAACCCCTGTCCTGTTGGGACTGGAGCAATTTCTTCTGTATGTTAGCTGAGTCTGAGGTCTCTTTTCTAAAGTGGAAGGATTGGAAGGACTTGAATTACGCCATGCAGCCGTAGTCAGTTTTTCTACAGGTGGAGCTTGGTTGGGCTGTCTGGGCTGTGAGACTCCAGATGTGTTGTACAGGGGGGAGAAATCTGATGGCTCACGTAAAGACGATTTTGTGAACTTTCTGTTTGACCAGTTACTTTGTGAATCTAGAGAGGGGTTGGGGTAGGAAGGTTGCTTTGTCTCTGCTTGATGAGCATTGGGCTCTGCTAAGCTCCTCGCTCTTCCCATCTCTGTCTGACAGAGGGGTCTGACGAGCTGTTGCCGTCGTGGTGGCATCACCCTCTCCTCAAATCCAGCCCTTCTCCGTTGGCTCAGCCCCCCATCAGAGGACAGTCCATTTCTATGTTGGCTTCCCTCCTCCTGTCTCTGATCCTGGCTGTAGTATTGAGGACGGCCATGTTTCTCCTGAGGATGCGATGGTGGGGAGTTCTGGTTGGCATCTACAGGGGCTGCCCTTCTCCTGGTCTGGGCTGAGGTAGTGTTGTCTGTATTGGGATAAGGGTTGGTCTTGGAGTTGGACAGAGAGATGAAAGACTGCGCTTCTCCGCTGCTATCTAGAGCACTTGACAGGCTCCCGCTGAGGGAAACGGCTGACAGACTGGAGACAAACACATTTGTCTCAGACTTGGACTCTTTCAGACCTCCCTTCCATCTCTCCCCATCTCGTGCTCTGCCTGACCTGGTGTCCCTTGTCTCTATTGAACCTGTCACACATGTGTCTAGCTCTTCAGTACTGTGACAGGCAATCCTTTTCTGCACCTCTCTGCCCCTCTGTATTCTGCTCTTCACTTTGTTGCTGTCGTTGTCGTTTCTCCTCACACCGGTCGAAGCAGAGCTGGCAGTTGAGCTTGAGGATATGGACATGGAACCCTCATCTTTTCCATCTCTCATACTTCCTCCATCGTCTTCCTCTTCATTCTCCTCCTCCTGATCCCTGTTTCCCAAGAATGTATGTATCTCCTGACACTCTAAAAGCTCAAACTCTCTGAGCGCAGGCTCCATGCATTGCTGCTCAGAGCCCCAGATCACTAACTTGTCAGGGGATTCACTCTGAGAGACCAACGGAGGGATGGAGCTTGTGCTGTACGCTGTGTCCTCTATTAGTCCTCTTCCTTCTTGATCACCAATCGAAGATAATCGATTGGCATTATCATCCCCAGATTGGGGGAACTGAATCTGGGTTTTGTTTCCAATTATTTCTCCTCTGTCAACTCCTCTGACTCTCAGTCCCTGGAAACCAGTTGGGATGCTCATGTCGGACCTATTCTTTTGACACGCTCAAAGACACCTGCAGGGTGCTGAGGCCATCTATGGAGTTACAAATGTGTCTTCCCTCCCCGTCTCTCCTCTTCAGGGTCTGTGTGATGATGGCCCTTCAGTTGATTATTCCAAGGACGAAATGTCATCTCATGAAATCTTGCATTTACTGTGTGTTAACAACACTGTCTTTGATGGCTCTTCAGGGAGATGGAGGTCTGTCTGGTCAATCTGAAATTAAAGACAACAAAGGAAATTGTAAGAAAGGGAAGTAAGTACACCTGAAACGCAACCACTTTTGTAGAAACCATTCCGTTTTTTTCTCCTACAGGGCCACTTAAGTTGTTCTATATTTAGTCTGGTTTGAGTAGCACCAATTTCTGAAATCAGCTGTGCGTTGCCCACAGGCTTGTGCTCTTTGTGTGACTCATATCGATGGATGGTCATTTGAAACAAAACAGAACTAGCTGGCACCATGGGACAAAAAGGCACTGGGGGCATAACAGGAACTGACACTTTAAATGCATTTATTTAAAAAGAAAAGAGATCACTGAAGAGAGAAGTGGAGGATAGTTGAGGCTACAGACTGTATGTAAGTGAAGGATTCACATTGGGGATGTCTGATGAAGACAGGAAAGAGGAAGAGAGGGTGTGAAGTGTTTCATAATGAGCTTTTTTCTCTCAACGGACACTGAAAAATAGAATAGAGTGAGAATAGGGGGAAAACATCTGCAATACAAGTATGTTCCAACCATTTTGGTTATATATATACATACATATATATATACATACATACATATATATACATACATATATACATACATACATACACATACATACATATATACATACATACATACACATACATACATACACATACATACATACACATACATACATACACATACATACATACATACA
>LKNJ01004169.1:0-34792 GCA_002120245.1 Maccullochella peelii | reverse complement strand
ACACACACACACACACACACACACACACACACACCACATCCAGTTATAACTGGGGACAGATTATGTGCTTGGTGAAACATAGAGAATTAGGTTCACTTTGAGGTTGAATGGTTAATATGGGTCAAGGGTGATAATCTTATTAAAATGCAGCAATAGTGTGTGCAGATTGACTGCAGCCAGTGATGTGGGGTGTTTCCGGACGACTTCATATCAGGTCGGCTGTCTGACAATGGAGGCTTGTTCCCTTTTTCATCACATGAGACAAAGGCCAAACACTTGTCTGTTGATGCTGAATGATGCACTGCTGATATTAACTGGCAGACTGAAACATGTCTCTCTTAACAGACTGCTATATTGGTCCCATTTGTTGAGGTATCGTACTGTAGTAGCTGCTATCAACATGCAGTCAAGTTAGTTTCTGCTGGCAGGCAGTCTGTCAAGGAAACAAGCTGCCCAGCAAGTTGTCATGTAAACATCTCACCTGCAGTTGGCTGCTGCTCGGACAGTAACATTATCTAGCTAGAATCAAAGTAAAATCTCACTTTAGTTGTTTATATAGTTTTATATTTAAAACCAACATTGTTTTCCGATTTGATTAATTCATGTAGATATTGTGGGAAAATAGGATATATTGTCAAACAGAAAACACTTGCAAAATGACTGAAAGAATGTAATAGTTTCTACCTAACAAGAGACTAAAGGCTTTATGATTTTCCATTTAGTATTATTTTATTAATACATTTAGTATTTTTATTAGAAAGATGAATAAAAGCACTGTAAGAATTTAAACCATAGTGTTTCTGAATGCATATGTAACTTAAACACCAGCACTTCTAAATTGGATCCTGAAAATCTGTGGCCCCTCAATTGAAAATATGTTTACTATTGAATATCTATATTTTATTTGTGCCAGGTGAGTTAAGAATGTAATACACATCATCTCCTCATCTTTCTCTTCAGATTATGAAGGAAGTGTGTCGAGCTCTGGGTAATGCAGCTGCTGATGACAGCAAATTATTATTGCTCAGCTCCGTGGGGACTGTCTTCTGCAGTGGCCTGGAGCCGTCGTACCTGATAGGGCGTCTGTCCACTGACCGCAGAAAAGAGAGCAGCCGCATCGCAGAGGCCGTACGGTAATGAGAAATCTGTCTGCTATAGACACTGACTCTCTTATGACTTGCCATTAGACTTGACAGAGTTGGTACTTATTGTTCTGTGACCCCTTTAGGGACTTTGTGTTGGCATTCATCCACTTTAAGAAACCCATTGTGGTGGCAATAAACGGGCCTGCTCTGGGCTTAGGGGCCTCCATCTTGCCTCTGTGTGATGTGGTGTGGGCCAGTGAGAGGGCCTGGTTCCAAACACCATGTGCAGCCCTCCACCTCACCCCCTCTGGATGCTCCTCTTACACCTTCCCCCAGATTCTGGGCGTAGCTCTGGTGGGTCCTAGAAATATCAAGGCTTTTGGCAAATTTCACTTGATTAAATTTGATGCCTCTTATAACCACCTGATTACCCTGTGTTTACCCAAGTCAAATATTTGGATTGCGTGACATATTGAAAATACACCCCCCCCCTTCTGTCCCTAATGGCAGGCCAACGAAATGTTGTTCTGTGGAAGAAAACTCACAGCGCAGGAAGCATGCAATCGAGGTCTGGTGTCACAGGTCTTCTGGCCAACCACATTCAACCAAGAAGTGATGCTGCGTGTGAAGGAAATGGCATCATGCAATGCAGTGGTAGGTCCTGATCTAGACAGCCCAGAGGGCAAAGCGTTCTCTTGAATATAACCAAATGACCCTCTCCTCTTTCTGTGTGTGTTTTTAAAAGGTTTTAGAAGAATCAAAATGCCTGGTGAGGAGTATCCTCATGTCAGTCCTGGAGGAAGTGAATGAGAAAGAGTGTCAGATGCTGAAGCAGCTGTGGTGTTCAACCAAAGGACTAGAGGCACTCTTCAGTTACCTGCACAACAAGGCGTATGAAAAGTGATCATCCACACCCAGAAAACGGATCAATGTGGGTCAAAGGTTATCTACAGAGGCACATCCAACATGATAGTACTGTGATCTCAAACCGAAGGAAAAGTTGCATTAAGGGTCTTTGTTTCCATCCATCAGCAGAGGGGATTCTCTGGAGTTCTGTTGGCTCACATGTCCACCAACAATTCCTTCATGATCACCTTTTGTAAAGCAACTTTATTATTGGACCCATAGCTGTCCATATGTTTATTATCTAGGAGTCAAAGAGCAGAGGGCCAAATGTGCATTGCTTAAATAAACACTGAAGGAAGTTCTTCAGGGAGGTACAGAGTATTTCTGTACATATGTGAGACTTACGTGTTTATGAAATCATCAGGATGTATGAAATCAATGTATGTCTGATAGCAGATGATAAATTGATGATAATATATATTTATTTCAAGTGTGTAAAATAATTGCGTTCCGTAAATAAGATGCATTTTTCAGGATTTTCTTTAGTTGCTTATTGTTTTTAATTGAAGTGTAAACCAAGTTTGCATGAGGTTTCTTGCTCCTTACATGCACATTCCATCCTCTCTGTATGGACAGAAGAAAACAAATGCTCATGAACATGTCAGTGGATCAGATTCAGTGACTGCCCAAAACATGTCATCTTATGAGTTACCATGAAAGATCATGAAACACTGGATAATTCAAAACGAAAAATGTACGCTTTTCGTCATCACACAATTCATTGTTCAAACTGTAAAAGTCTTCATTACACAGAACAGACATCTTGTTTTCCAGTAACTTCGTTATGATTATCATGGCCACCAATAATTTGCTTCCATTACATGAAATCAAGATTAATGCTCATGTGCTAATGAAGACCGTCTGGTGATCGTGCACAAGTACATGCAATAGCATCATCATACTATCAACATCTACGTCTTTAGTTATGTTCACCTGCTACAAAAAGTTTGATTTAACTTTTTATTTATACAAATAAAATCTCATTTTTCTTTCAAGGGAGACTTGTTTGAATTGAAGTGCACCTAGGATTTTTTTTCAAACCAGAAAAATAAGAAACACTGGAACACTGGAAGTCCCATGTGAATGATAGCATTAAATATGCAAATGTGCCCGTTCTTATTCAAATGGGATTTTGGCTTGAGTACAAAATGGTTTAAGATGATTCAATGAATTTGTGGCACATACAGTATAGTAGCCTTAAATGCAGTTCTGTGGTGGTTCATATGTATAACATGGCTTCCAGTTATCAGTGCAGATAGTTATTGTGTGAAATGCGTGATTGTTTTTTGAAAAACAAAATCAGATGATCGTGTTGATATTACCTGACAGTTATTTCTTAGTTGTGTATTTTTTAGAGCACACAAAAGAGATGATAATTGCTTGGTCCTCAAGGTAATCACATTGTGACTACACTAATTGTCAGTGATCAATATTGTGGAAATGCAACAGTCGTGTAGCTGGAGTTGACTTTGTCCTTTTCTGCATGTGATGATTCGAGATTTCAAGAAATGTAATATCGCGATGTGTATTATATTTAGGGATCTATTTTGTTTTACCAAAAAATGTAGATCTGTGAAAATTGTTTTGTAAAACTCAGAAGATATTTGTCAATTTTTGCAGTTGTACACACATGCAGTACAGAATAATATATAGATAATATAGACTGTTTTGTGTAACTAATTTCATGTAATATACTGTACATATAAATGTATTGCCTGTCCTATATACTTTGTATTTCAGGGTATGTTTTGTACCAACATTTTAAGTATTGTTAGAAATTGTGCAGTTTATTTTTGTATTTATTTGAGATAACTGTTTGGATGTGCAGTGCCATGTGGTTTCCTTTGCTCCAGAAGCACCCCGACTCTCTCCGAATCACCTTTCCTAAATTATCCCATGAAAATGTTGATGAACAAGATGGGTCAGGAAAGCAGATAATTTATACATAGAAAATTTAAAAACCAACACTATTGTCCCTTGAATGTTTACCTCTTCAGTTGACATTATCAGATTAAGTATTTTGTTGTAAATTATCAAAAGCATGTCAGATCATGTAATATATATTGTGGTTCATTGAGCTTTATAAGTATGAACAGGTGATCAATAAAATGTATGTATTTCAGATTTGTATATTTCAAGCATATAAGACTCTGTTAATGCTCCATGAGGGTTGATGATGAATGATTTTCAGTCATCAGTTTTATTTGTGGCCATTGCAGTTTGATTGCAGGGAATAATTAACGTTTGATGAAGCATTTTTCGACTAAAATTAACAAAAACAACAGGACACTTCCACTTGAAATGAACTCATGAAAAATAAAACCTTTGTAGTTGCATTATAGTGCGCCTGAATTTATTCTTTTGTCCTAACTTGCCAGATATGTAATCAGCTATAATCAGCAGTGATTCAGCTCACAAAGTCTAAATTGTCATATTTGTCACAGGCAGTTTGTGACCAAAAATGCCATTAGGCTTAAATAATTAGAAGTTGTTGGGATTTAGTGATTTTTTTTCAATTGTTTTAATGAAAGGGTCCCCTAAGGTTCGACTATATTCCACGTCTGTTGGTACAAAACAGTTAATATCTCCCAGTCCTTCCGTGACTTTAGTGTCCTAAGAAGAGGTGAGGAGGACCTGTGTAATGTGGCTACTGCACAGCATCACTGAATGCAAATCACTCAGGTCCACTTAACATTAATCACACTGATCCTTCAAGACAGGGGTCTTTATGTATGTATATGTATATATATCCATTATTTTGATGTATTTTGATGTGTGTCACCTGAGACAAAATTAATTGCTTTAAAAAAATGTTTTGAGCTATTAGTTTCTCTTTTAGGCATCAGATCCAATTCCCACCTTAGTGTTTGAAGTGTGCTTGATAATAAATTTTGAAGTAAATCAGTTATTACTAAAAAAAAACAACACTCATATTTGCTCCATTATTTATTACAAATAATTTGGGTTTTTTTTTTTTAAATGTGTTTTTGTCTTTTATAACAACATCATGTATGGTCCCATGTATGTGTATATCATCATTCATGTCTTTTTCTCCCCACATTGTCTCAAAGCACACCTTGGGGTGCCTTACAATTTAAATATCTGTCAAAGATTGATCCACAGGTTGCGATGGGTAGAGTGAGCTGCTTCAAATAAAGAAACAGTACTTTCACAGTGTGTTTTTGTTTTATATTTCTCAAACCACTAGCTAGGTTTTTCTATTAATTTCCAGTCAGCTAACCTAACCACCCAGCACTGAGTGACCCTCGACACTCTGGTTTGGTAGTAATCATCAAGCAAATATTCACTACAATCATTTTATCAAAAAGAAAAAAAAAACAATAGTGTGAAAATGCATGTTCAGAGTCAATGTCTATTTATCTAATGGCTGTGATACTGCAATATTCAACAAAGGATTATTCAGATAAGAAGGAACTGAGCTTCAGTCTACATTCTGAACCGTTTGCTGGTCACATCTGTCAGTGCTATTGTCTTCTAACTCAGACAGGTACTTGGCATTTCCTGTGTTGGTTGTGAGGAAGTAAGAGTCCTTCTAGTTGATGTAACAGGCCTGCTACAAGCAATTTTTGGTGTTGTAGCCTATATAAAAAAACTAAACATAAGAAGAATAAGACCTTTGGGAACAATACCCTATATGGTGAAGAGAATCCAAGCTCTAAAGGTCCACTTATTAATGATTCTGAGCCCTCAACTGCATCTCATGGTATTCACTCAGCGTATGGAGATAGCTCAGGTGTCATTTTGTGACCTAAATGTGAACTTTCAGTCATGTGAACGCCAGCTCATCAAAACAAGAGCCAGTAGACAGCCAAAGAAAGATCCAACGCCAGACACCATCCTCAGACAAAGGGAGGGCTTATATGACCACTAGTTAACATGTGACCAATGTTCCCATCTGGGTCACACGATGACAGCTTTACCAGGTCCAGTTGCTGAATGAAGACCATGAGAGGCATTTGAAAGCCAAATTATCAATAACTTGACCTTTGAGCTTAGTTTATCTTTACGTCTTGATCAGGGTTTAATAGCACATAGAATTCAATTTAATACATGTTTAACCATCGTACCGGCCAAAGTATAAACGTATAATGGAAAACCAGAAGGGACGATATGGTCTAGAATTATTCTATAACAATTTTTTTTGCATAAACAGACAACTGCACATTATTAAGAGACGTGAGCTCCCTACTATAGCAGTCGGCCAGTACTTGCTATAGGTTTAAGGATTGAACAGCCTCCTGTGTGCACAATCCACTGTCGCAACAATCCCAAATGAAGTTTATAGGTGTATAACGTCTCCTGACAGCTCGCAGATGGATTCAAAAACATTAACAAAAATGTAAGAATTTTTACTCCCTTCTAAGGCTTCTTTTGAGAGAACGAATTGCAATGTTTTTAGGACTTTTCAAGACCTGCAGGTACCCTGATTTATACTTTCTTTTACAATGATGACACACTATAACAAAGCAAGAATGGATTCTTAAACAGATAATTTCACTTTATTTGAAAGAAATTAAACTTGTAATGAATCAATATGATTCCCCATTCACATAAACGTCCAAACAATGACTGTTCAATATGTATGTTCATGGGTGTTTGTTCACACTGAGAGTAACCCAGCCACTTGTCATCCTGTTTTGGTTCTTTTATTACATGATCCTGAAATGGACTCTCCCTAAATAAATCAGGTACCAGAATATTCCTGAGGTGTCCTGCAGACTAAAATAATGGTTTGATGAAAGGGTTCTGCCACCAGCTACACTAGTCTCTTTGATGGAGCTGTAGTGTACTGCAAACACCAATCCAAAATACTAGATGTGTTGTTGTTACTTTTTTTGTTAACCTAAAATGTTCTGGTACCACTGCAAGTTTTTGTGCAAGTTCCCGTGTCATTGCTGGTATATGATCCCAACATTTTAAAAACCATACTTCGCACTTGTGTTTCTCTCAACTAATATCAAAATAATAGCAATAGCAATAATGTATAGTAATAATTGCGTCTTGCACTAGGTGATGTACACTATCACATGATACTTGGACCTGTTACTACTAATACAACCCACACTCCTCTGAATTTGAATTAGTTTGAGAAGAGACAGAAGTTAGAACCCTTCCTTTGTCTTGACAGAAAACAGCAGGGGAGGCCTGTTAGACAGTGTCATGCTTAATGTCCCAATATCTGAATACTTTGCAGTGCCAGTGGCAAAAGTTGCAGTAAAATGTCCTTCAGAACTGCTCCTTGGGCCCTTCTTTCAGCCGCTTTTTCATCTCTTGTGCATGCTGCCTACTGCGCTCCTGCTTTTCCAGTCTCTGTTTAATGTTAAGCAAACAAAGAAAACATTGATACAAAACAAACAAAACAAAGGTCAGTAGTCAGAGCGCTGGACTTGTTGTGTCTTATTCACAAAGTGCAAAGAAATATCTGACAGACCTCTTTCTTCAGGCACTGACGCATAGCGCGGTCCACATCATTACACGTGCCAAAGAACTTCAGGACATTGTGCTGAGGGAAACAAGATTCACATTGTTTGGATTTTTTTGGTGTATACAAAGCACGCAGCAATACAAGAATTTAGAGAGTGACGTACCTCCGCGTGGCACTGCCTCAGACGAGTTATCAGTTCATTACACTCATCCGTGTGCAGGTGAGGTGACAGGTCAGGGTGCATGCTGAGTTAAGGGCTTACTGTACCACTGCAGCAATACTGAAAAGGCACAAACAAGAGGAGCACTGAGTTTACAATTACTTTTGAATATTACTGTAAGATATGTGATTTAGTGGCAACATATTTGAACTACATCAAATGCAGCTAAGTTTGCCTTTAAGCACAGTTTGGCTTTCTGCTGTACTGCACTTTTCCATTACATAGGAATATGCTGAACATCAAATCTCCATACTCAGGCTGCATTTAATGTTTATTTCATTATTGATTTGTGTATTTTGTCTATTAATTAATCATTTAGTCTTATCACAATTTGACAGAGCCCAAGGTGACATCTTCATATTGCTTGTTTTGCCTGACAAACAGTCCAAAAGCCAAAGATAGTCAATTTACGACACAAAACAGAGACAAGCAGCATACCCTCATATCTGAGAATCTGGAAGCGGTGGATGTTTGACATTTTTGTTTGATAAATGTGTTTAATTAATCGATTTAACGAAATTGTTGCTAACCACTAATGAATCACTCCACTGTTTCAGTACAACTTTGTATGTATGTCAGCTCCACATTGTTACACTCATGCCATGGACACGTCTTCTAAAGGATACCAATGCCTCCCCATCCCTCTCCTTCCTGAGCTGTCATAGTGATGGTGGAGTTTGTTTTTCCAGTGGTGACTTACCTACAGACACAGGCAGGGAGAGTATACAACACTGTGACAAATGTAATATGGTGGCTTTGTTTACTACCGGCATTCACCCTGAATCCTCTGGAACCATGTTTACAGTACAGCCTTGACTAGAAGACTCTGGATCAGGGTACACGATCGCTTGAATAGACTATGAGTTGTTCGGACATTTGGTTGAGTCTTGACATTGTAACAGAACAGCTAGGTTTGCTCTGCTCAAAACAGTTGAGATAAGATACATACTGTATATCTAATGCTTTATTATAAGCTATTTCATAACCCTGTGCACTGCCGGCTGTAGGGAACTGTGATACCCTTACCGGTGGAGAGGTTGTGTCATCTGAGAAGTTTTCCAGCAAACCTCAGTGAAAACTCACGTTAGCTAACTGCTAGGCCTCTGCTAACGTTAACTGTTTATGCATAAATCCATGCAGCCACTGAAGAATAACTGGGGGCTTCGTCTTTCTCTCCGTAGAATAACGACGCAGGTTACTATAATGCCTCTACAATTTCGGTTAAATCTGCTGGTTTTGAAATGACATCAATGTAACCTACAAAAACAGCGCGGAACTGTAGGACAATCTGCCAATTAATACTTGAAGCGTTCGTAATTGAGTGACAGCAGTCCACAGCGAATCGACGTCCAGTCTTTTCCTCGATTCACCAATGGTATGCGTTCTTCTCAGAAAAGGCGGGACTTCTGATGACAGAAGTTTACAGAAGATACAAGAGGTTTCCCTGTAACGTACTTCCGTTATTGCTTATGGCTGTATTTAATGTTTGGCCACGTGACCTTTTGGGGACGTGGTTACAATTTTTGGTACTAGTTGTCTTTTGCTACTAGTGCTGTTGAGAGAGAGAAAAAGAGTAGCAGCAGTAAAGCAAAATAATATTTTAAATGTACCTTGAAAATGGTCAAATAAAAAAAGGGTACAGCATATCTTTCAGATGTAAATATTGCATTTTTTTTTTTTACATTTATAGTCTATGTAGTATTAGTCTAGTCTATGTAGTCTATATTCTATACAGCTATAGTTACTAGTTAATTTTCATCAAGTATTACATTTACAGGCTATGATAAACTAAATACAAGGCAGGGTTAAAGATTACACCAGTGTCATTACTGACATAACATAATCACTGTCACAGGGGAGTGTTCCCACCAGCCACCATCGTCCCTGTACTTTAAAAGTCTGCAGTGTCTAGCCTAAACAAATACAGCCCTGTAGCACTCACCCCAAGTGCTTTGAGAAACATCATCGACCGGTTTTCAAACAACGATGAGACTTCATATCGTGAGGAAATGAGCAGTCTTGCAGGGTGGTGCAGAGAGAACAACCTACTGCTCAACGTCAGCAAAACCAAGGCGCTGATTGTTGATTTTAGGGAAAAGGAGCCAAAGACACACACCCATGTCTACATCAGCAGAGGTGAGGTGGAGCAGGTGAACAGTTTTAGGTTCCTGGGAATCAACATCGCAGAGAACCTGTCATGGCCATCACACATCTCCACCCTGGTACGGAAAGCTCAAAAACGACTGTATTTCTTCAGGAAACTCCCGTGCCAAACTCTTGTTAACTTTTACAGAGGAGAAATAGAACGCATTCTGACTGGAAACATTACAAACTGACAGGAGGACTCTGCAGCGGGTGATTAAAACCCAGAACATCATTGGTACCCATCTACCGAGCATCAGTGATATTGGTGAGGTGAGGTGGCTGCACAGAGCCCAAAGGGTACTAACAATACCCACCCCAGCCACAGCCTGTTCACCCTGCTGCCATCTGGCAAGTGACACAGAAGTATCTGCTGCCGTACCACCAGACTACAGAGCAGCTTCTTTCCTCAGGCTGTGACACTCCACAACTCCACCTCATCCTCCGCACTCCACCATAAATAAATAACATGCACATATTACACTGACATTGCACATACTGTACATACTTTCTAGGTGTATATGTATATAGGTATATACTGTATGTATATAAGTAACTGTATATTTTGTTTTATTTTTTATTCTATTCTATTATATTTAAATATTTGTTCTATGTGTGTGTAGAATGAAGGGGCTACAACTCACATTTCATTGTGCAACCTGTTGTAAAATCACAAATACAGTACATTTTACTAACAATACCTCTGTACTTTTACTTCAGTATGATTTTAAATGCAGGTATTTTACTTGTAATAAAGTATTTTTAGATTGTTGTATTGGTAGCCTACCTAAGTAAAGGGTCTGGGTACTTCTTCCACCACTGTGCAGTAGTTACTAATGGTGTCCTATAGCAGTAGTATCCGCAGCGGCAGTACTAGAAGGACTACCACTCCAACACAACAGAGGGCGCTAAAGGGAGCGCGTAAGATTTTCTGGCAATATCTGATTGGTCGATTCGTGTGCTTTGTTGTAGGCGGTTTGTTTGGAATTTCTAGACTGTAACCTGCTGCCACCGTGCAAACTGGACGGAGCAAACCGTTTAATTATCCTCAAAAACTATCTTCCAATACAACAGCTAAGCTAGATATCGATTACAGTCTGAGGAAGAATGGATGACTCTACGAAACGCTTACTGCAGCGACTCATAAGACGGATACCGAGTCAAATGCTAAGAACAATGCTGAATAAGTGGGGCCGTTTGACACTGGCACAGCAGCAATCCATAGATTTTACTGAACCAAAATGGGCGTTAACGGAAAAACTACTCTCCATTTGCGAGGTATGCGGCGCCTTTTCTGAAATATAAGTTGTTGTGTTAAATATGCAGGGTAAAAATTCTGGCAACCGTGTAGTTAGCTAACAGCAAAAAAAAAGCTTGCTAAAGTTGGCTGTGAAATCCACCGTTGTATACAACCTCACCACGTTGAATGTTACGCCACTACTCAATACTTTCCAGAAGGAATCAAATTACTTTGGATTTAGCTAGCGTTGGCGTGGATTTCCAGTCTTTTAACCTCACTTGTTTTCTTCACAGGAAAGTGAGTGGACGGTTAAACACATCGCAAAACTTGAGATGATATGTAAGTCAAGCGAAATTATTTTCTCATTTGGACCTGAGTAACGCCAAGGCAACCTAGCTAACGTTAACCATGCCATGCCATGCCATAACGCTTCTTGTGTCGCTTTACTGTCTCTCAGATGTCATTGACAATCCAAACCAGGGAATGTGGCATGTCTTCCAGCTCATGGACCCTGAAGGTATGTTAAAATCGTGAGATCACAGTTTTCTTTCTGGTTGAAAGTTTGGTAACTTGAATCAGTCAAATGTCCTGCTGCACTCTGGATCGTCGTGTGTTTTACAGTTATAAAGTAAGGTTTACAGTTTTTGCACATTATATGGTAGTGTCACACATATATTCTTTATCCATTTGTTCCAGGAAATCAAAAGCAATATTATAATTATGTTGAGTTTACTAGTAACCCGTATTGTAATTTTTATGGCTGCATCATTACATTGAATTGTGGATTTGCATGAATAGGTGTGTGTCCCTTTTGAATGTATGTTTATCATTTTCTCTGTTTTCCAGATGATGCTCACCTTGTAGAGCTGATGCAGTTCAAGGAACAATTTAAATCTCACCTCAGTGAGCTTGTAAGACATGTAAGCCAGATATTCCTCCTCACATAAGTTGCAAAATCTTACTAATTACATAGTTGCATCATCAATACATTTTATGGTTTTCTCTGTGTGTTTAATATATATTAAAAGTCCGCCTTTGACATTGCATTCAAGGTGTCTGTCAAGATAAAGAAGCACACAGATGAAGCCGTATGGATTCGGATTGCATGGGGAGACAGCTTCTCTAGGCCCAACCACCTGAAACCAACATATGTTGTTCACAATCTTCAAAGCCCTTATGTCTTTGTGACCAGCCTGACTTCAAAGCAGAAGCCCCTGTTATCCCAGGTGAGGAATGAGTTTTATATTTAATCCTTGATGTTGTTTGTGCATTTGCCAAGTGGCTGGATTTTTTTTCTGTCTTTCCATTCCCCTCTAAGAGACTGATGTACTTTGCAGGCCTTGGTTCTGTCCACCAGATATCACAGTATCAAGGATGCTAACCTCAGTGGACGGAAACTCACTGCCATTAGGGACCTGCTGATGAGGCAATATCAACAGGTAAGCCTGTTGTGCTTACAACAGAATAAGACTGCATCCTCACATTTCCAAGTTACCCTAATTTGTAACTACACAAACCATACAAAGCTCTGTATGCCCTGTTTTTTTCAAACTTAATTAAACATTGTGGATAAGTATTTTTTGTAGGGGAGTAGATTTATCCCTATATTTTATATTGATAACAATCTTTATCTAAAAAAAATGTTACAATCCAAACCTTGAACTGTGAAAAGCATCCCTATTTAGATGTTTGTCATTAACGGGATATTATGTCAAAGATGTTACAGTATATATATCGTAAATGTAAATTATGTTGCAGAACTACTTCCTAATTAAAGTTTCATCTTTGCACTTTCAAATGAGTGGTTTAGATAATAACGTTTAAGTGGAGGTTTGCTGTAACCTTACCAGTTGTCTGACTGGTCAGAATTGTCACATCATCACAGCCTAATAACATATCAAGAAAATATTTTTTTACTACACCAAGTCACAGTTAGTGTCAAGGGAGCCACTGTAAAAAGAGCAACTCTTAGCTAAGTTTTAACTTATTATTTTATTTATTACTCATTATTAATTAACCCGTAATTAAGTTTTTCTTATGAAAAGCCCAACTGTGGAAGAAAGTTGCTCATATTTACAAAATGATTGAACTGATGTATATTGTGAATTTTGTTTTTGGGTGTATTTTGACTTTTTGTTTGTTTCTAGGTGTTTCCCACTAAGTATCCCAGCCCTCTTGCAGAAAAGAATCAAACTGTCTCAAGTACGTTTATCAAATCATTTGATCTGACCAAAGCTACTTATACTACTACTAATATTTTTATATGATGCCACGCATACTTTCACATTGTTTAGCTTAATGTATTTGGCCTTATTGTGTACTTCTGGTAGAATTCTCCATTGTGATTTTATTTATTTGGTCTTATTTGTATTTACAGACCCACACATAGAAAGAGAACAAGCTGAGCCTGCAGCAAAGAGACTTCAGATGGCCTGTGAGACCTTTGGTGATGGGATGTTACCTCAACTACAGTCTGCAGTTTACAAGGTACCCTGACACATGCTTGTGTTTAAAATACTGAGTTTCCTGACTGAGTACAAGTAGAATGAATACCCAAGGGCATAACTTGCTGTCTAACTATATCAGTTCAAAGATGCAGTTCAGTATATCTCTGAGCTGTGATCATCTGAATTGTGTTTTGTGTTCATCTTGCCTTAGCTGGAGACAAAATTCAGAGACCAAACCAACAAGACTATGACAGAGCGGGAGGAGCACTTCAAATGTGTTGTCAAATTTGCAAGCACCAACCTCCTGGAGTCACTCAGACACTGTGCATCTTCAGGTACCAAGAATTTGTTAGCTACAGCCATGAAAGAAACCAGTTGTGATTTAGGAAAGAAATTATATCAACATTGTAACTCAACAGAAAACTATTTTGAATGTTTCATACGACTGGCAATTTCATAAATGACCACAAGAGGGCACAAACACACACTCTAGAGGAAATTTCCTGACTGTGACACCTCTGTCCCTCAATTGTTCAATTGTGTCACCATAAATAATAGTGATTACAGGGTTTTTAAATGTTTTTTTATTTAGTCACTTCAACTAGTTTAATGATTTTTTTTGTATATTTTACAGGAATTGCCTCCACCCCTGTCACACCCCTGCTCTCATCTATTCCCCTAAAAGGACGGAATTATTTTGTCATCACAGAAAATGGCCCTGGTCCCTCCTCACAAGCCCGCCAACCTCAGAAGTGACGTATGACAGACCCTTCAGGCCTCACAGTGTGGCCTGTTCTTACTTCTGTCATGTCCAGTCAACTAATGGTTTGCTTTTTACAATATTATCATTGATCTCCTTGTTAACATGGCTTTTGAAGAATCATAGCTTCCTGGATTTCAGGATCAATTAATGTTCTTTTGTGTCTTTATGTGCTTTCAGTTGCAAATATGTCAATAGTTGGCAACAGATAATTGCCATTTTATTATCTTTTGTTGGTGTTTAAGTGACAGAATGTTAATACCATATTATATATGCCCAAATTAAATATAAAAGCAGGATTTTTAATATTCTTGAAGTTTGTAACTTGTGTCCTCTTTGTGTCATTTCACCCCACACACTAGTTATCATTCTGTCTTTTTTCAGCATTTTTGCTATAGTGTTACAAAAAGGTGTCATGTGGGTATCTTCCAAAGTTATTCTGTACAGTCCAAAAGCCCTTTTTTCCCACCCACTATGGCCCCTTCAGAAGTTCTCCTGTTAAAAAAAAAAAAAAAATGCTTTTAACTTTGTACATTTTCTATAAGGATCCACTTAATTTGGTTATTTAAGAATTGTAACCAAGACATGTAGTGAGTGGGACAACTCATGGTGGAAAAGCTATGTAAGGGCAACACTTTCTAAATTACCTCCGGCACCACTGTACAATTTCTTATTACTTAGAGGCAGACGTATGCTATACGTCAATACCAATATATTTGTGAAAAACTACTATTGGCTTACAATATCAGCACGGCCAATGTTTTGGTGAAGCTCTACTAGAACGCTTTAGTTCCTCAATTAGAGCTAGGCTATCGAATTGCTAAACTGGATACAATTTCTATATTTTGGCGTCGGCTACAACCCACACACAATAAGCTTTCTGTGTGAGATTAAACAATATTGTTTTTAACCATTTATTAGAAAAACAGCCACATTGGAGAGCTAAAGTCTGATGGTAAACCTTATTTTGCAAAAAGGAAGTAGTATGGTTATACCGGATGTGGCGTATGATCAGCGGTCTCAGCCGTCTTGGTGGAAGGTGGTGAAGTAGCCTTTCAGGCAAAGCTGAGGGATGTTATGCCACCCTTCATTCAATGCTGCTACTCGGGCTCTCTGCCAAACACAGAATGGACTGTCAACACAGAAACATGGCTGCCTCTGCAACGAGCAGGGCGAATGACAGAGATAACGCTACTACTGACAGTCCGAAATGTCATGAAGAGTCTCTGTCGCAGTCACGGGATATAATAAAACCTACTATCACGGAGCTGACCAAAGAAGTGAGGACGAACATCCTCTGCACCGTGGAAGGATGTGGCAAGATTCTTCCCAACTCACCTGCACTGAACATGCATCTTGTTAAGTCACACAGAATAAAGGTAAACGCTTACAAAACCTGGTTAATGTTAGCATGGTTTAGGGGTGTACCTAACTACAATGCTAACTTGGCTAACTCTGGGTCGTGAAAACACCCTCATAAAACTGGAAAACGCAAGTCATCCAGAACAACTTTGCTTTAGCTAACCCATAGTAGTGATGCTTAGCAACCACGACCTTATAGTTAACGTTAGGTAGAAGTTCGCCTAGTTTTTATGTGAGTGAAGCTCCGTGACGTTTGTCTACTAACAGTTAACTTTGCCGTAAACGAGCTAGCTACTTTGCAACTAGCTACTTAAGTCATCAGTTAATGATTTGAATCGCACGTGATGATTGATGCTTACTGCATTTTTTGATACAGATCTAGCTACACCGTCTAGTGGATTGTGTAGTTGTAAACAGAAATTAGGGGAGTATCTCAGTTTGGCTGTGCTAGCGTGTGAAGGGAGACATGTTTATCATTGTAGCGTTATAGTAAGGGTGTCTTCACCTTTTGAAATACGACAAGACGACCACTGTTGATTGTCTGAGTTTTATATACAGTCTACTACCAATACTAAATAGCAAAGTGGAGGCAGTCAAAGCATTTGGACCAAAGTTTACTTTTGACCCTTGTTCTTATGTTCTCGCTGGGCCAGGGCTTTTTCGTGGGAGGCAGTAATTCACTGTTTCCCCTCCATGAATGAAGTTCTTAGCTGGGAAAGGCTGCCTTTTGTCCTGCAATAGACTAAGCTCTTTGTTTAAAATAGGTGAATGTGAGAATTTTAATTAGCTCTTAGAAGCAGTCCATGTGGTCTAGAAGAGTGTTTAAAGGCCCAATCAGTATGAATTTGAGGTACAATATTGGATTTAGCGAGGTACAATAATTTCAATATAGGCCTGCTTTACTCCAATGCCTAAACATTACTGGTGTAAACAATCTTTTAAGAGCTACAGGAAACTTTGATAGTCTATATTTATTTGCTGTTCATTGTTAATCCTTGTGCTAAAAGACATGTCACCTTGAGAGTAAAGGCAGATTCCAATCCTGTGTTTTGATTTTTCATTGTGCAGGCACACTTGCATCACAGATTGTGCCTTTTAAGGGGTGCCTACAGCTAGTCAAATGTGAATATTCTGTCAGCTGTGGTAATGATATTCGGGTTGATGTGATAACAAAGTTCTTAAATGCTGGAATAGCTCAATCTATGCTTCTTCTGCATTATTCATGACATCTGACTGCAAGAATGAGGCATGATGTGGAACACCATATCAATGGAGCTGTAATGTATTTGCAGATTACTGTCTCTACCTGTTTGTCATGAAGACTGGTGCATTTCATTTGAACTTGTTCACTCAGCCCAGTTCATACTCCTTTCACAAGGCTTTTAGATGTCTTTCTATCCGTATCACTTAACTCAGCAGCAAGGAGAAGCAGTAATAGAGTAATATTACTCTATTACTCTGACCAGAAGAAGGATATAACCTCTTCAATGGCTACTTAAAAGGCTGTGGACTGACCCCGGTGTAACAAAGACGGTGACTCTGGACATGCTGCTGCTCCCTCTTTTGGGTTACAGCCATCTACTAACTGATGACAAATAATGTCTTGACATGATTCAGGCTTCAGCCTATGACCATATGATGTAGCTGAAGCCAACTATAGAACATTCATTGTTAGCAAAACATCTGTTTATACTAACTTCTTATGATAAACCAGAGGGTGTTTTGTCAGCTTTAGCTGTTCTGCTCCCTCCAGTGTTACAGCGGATGGAGGTGACCTTGACCACTGGAAGGCTGCATTCTTAATGACTGTTGTGGAGCGTGATGGTTTTGTCTGTTTTCACCATGCAGGCAGGGTACATTCAGTATAGTTGCTGTTTTCTGTGATGCTATTCATTGACTTTAAATATACAATGCCCTGACAGCTGCTTTAGCAAGCCTACCTCGGGACCTAAAGAGGAGCAGTGGTACAGCAAATCCCATGTACTGCCAGGCTCATTCATTTCTTTTTCTGTTATGTAAAGCAGAGCCTACTGTACATACAGAAATGTGGTGTCTTGCATAAGGTTACATTTTTAATATGCACATCATATTAACCTACACTGACTAAGGACAGCAAGGCAATGTACAAGCATCACTTTTATTTTTTGTAGTCATAATGATCCCTTTGAAATAAGGGTTACAACTGGTATAAAAAAAAACAAATAACATTTTGTATTTTTAGGTGTACAGCATTAGGTGACATTCAGTGCCATTTACAGCAGAGCATTAAAATCTTGATTGTCAGTCACAAGGTAAACCTGGTAGACTGATAACTTTAAAACTTTGCTCAGTCTCCTAAAATGATGTGAAATACAGGCCTTTCTGTTGGTTGATTGATCTAGGAAAATAGAAATGTACGGTATTCTTTAACACTCACTGTAAGCTATGCTGACCAAGCATGTGATATAAACATCTAAAATGCAAATATCTCTCTGCTTTGTTCTCTTTCTTTGTCTGTCACTGGCATTGCCACCCCCAGGATGGTATTGTCAATCCCACGGTCAGAAAGGACATGAAGGGCTCTCAGAAGCTTTACTGCTGTCCCATTGAGGGTTGTCCCAGGGGGCCTAACAGACCTTTCTCCCAGTTCTCACTGGTTAAACAAGTAAGCCTTTCCTCCAATGACTTGTAATCCTATCCATGCGATCAGTGGTGTCAAATTATGAGGTTTCAGTTCAGTGGAATGGCTCCTATTGTATTAGTCAGCACTTTGAGTTTATCTGTACACAAATAACACTTTTCTACTGCCATGTGTTGATCAATACTAAATACTGTTTTGCATATTTTATTTAAAGCATTTAAAGCTGAGACCCACTGTTACTTGGAAAAAAATTAAATGAACTCCAGAGCCTTGAATGAAAAGCAGTGTAAAACTCAAAAATGTATTATATGATGAAGTTTGTTTAAAGTTTTACAAACCATCATCATTTTCTGTATCTTCAAAGCCTCTTCAAATAAGCCTTATAAGACCTTATCTTCAATAAGGTGTTAATGAACTTCACTTGACTTGAAATCTTAAAATCAAACAGAAGAATTGCCTGAATATGTACATTGCATAAGTATAAATATTGCAAGTTCAGGAAATGCTCTGTGTGTTGTTTCCCACCCACCAGTCGCAGCATTTCATTGACTCCTGTAGCATCAAGGACTACAAAACACTGGGCAAAACTGCCCTCATTTCCCAATTATGTCTAAATGACAGTGGACTATAATTGCATTTGGATCACTAGTCAAAAAGGTTTTTCATTTTGTATTGTTATTTAAAAGCTCTGCTTTTTTAAAGATGGTAATGACCACAGGCTAAAAAACACTAAAGTTAAACTAAAGCAATTGTATGCAATATATTCTTTGCTCTTTGTTTTCATCGTAGCACTTCATGAAGATGCATGCAGAGAAGAAACACAAGTGCTTCAAGTGTAACAATGGCTACAGCACAGAGTGGGACCTAAAGAGGCACATAGAAGACTGTGGGAAGACCTACCACTGTACATGTGGCTGCCCCTATGCTAGCAGGGCTGCACTACTCTCGCACATCTACAGGACAGGTCATGAGATTCCCACAGAACACAGGCATGTACATGCATAGCCCAGAGTGATTTTTAATTAAACTTTAGGTTTGACTAAAATTAAATTTTGACTGGCTTTCTCTGTATCTGTTTCGTTTCTTTACAGGATTCCTCCAGTAAAAAAGCGAAAGATGGAGAAACTGTTAAGTGGTTCTCAAAAGGTTAAGCCCAATGAGTCAACCTGTCAGATCATGTCTGCTAGTAAACAGCTGACAGAGACGGCTCTCCCTTCTGAAACTGTTTATATCCCAGACTCAGTGAATCACAACTCCAACCCCCATAAGAGCCTCCAGAAGTTGCTCCTACCAAAGCCCAAGATGGCTTTGGTCAGTGTTCCTGTAATGCAGCTGGCCCACCTGCCTGTCCTTCTTCCATCTACAGAAAGCGGGGCTCTGAGGTCTGTAGTGCTGGCAGTAGACAGCCAAGGCTCTGTCAGCACCTTTCACCTCCTTTCACAAGCCACTGGGGCTGTGGTACCCCAACTTGATGCTAAGAGTTTGGGTTTCAAGGATAGCATGCCTACTTCCCGCTCTAACCTGGGGCCCATTAGCACAGGGGTGCAGGTCAGTCTGGACCCTGCAGGCACAGAGGACTCAGCTAGCAGCCTGGCAGGACAACGGGGAAGAAGCACCTCCACCAACATTCAAACGGACAAATCGTACTTGTCAAAAATGCCCACAGGAGTGGGGGTTGGTGAGGGAATAAGCTTGTGCTCTGTGGGTGAGCCCTCAGTGTCGTCCTGCTCCCAAACAGACATCAGCGTGAGTGCCCAAGTCCTCCTGCCAGTCAGTGTCGAAACCCAGACATTCTCCTCCCTGGCCAAAGCCACATCCACTATTGGAGCTCAGACAGACAGCCAATGCATGAGTCAAATTCCTTGCTTCTCCTCCTATGTGCCCCCATACAAAACTAGGCAGACACAGACATACTTTGCCATGCCACAATCAGAGGACAAGGCTCAGGATCAGGCTATCATGTGCTCTGACCTATTTGGCAGTGACTCCCTCAGCGTCTCCACCCAGACAGCTCTGGACATAGATGACACCCTCACTGCTGCAGGAAGCAGCATATATGAGGACTCAAAGTCAGCGGGTGGTATGTGTTTTGGGGTGCAGACAGATGAGCTCAACTCAAACAACATGGCAGATAACCAGACCCAAACAATGACCTTGTTAAGTGACCTAGAAAATATTCTGTCTGACAGCATGTCAGGCCACCAGGTGCTCACAGAGGCCTCTGTGGGGTGTGGGTCAGGTCTGAGCTCTGTTCAGGAGCAACACAATGGCATTGACTTTGACTTTGAAGAGTTTCTCAATGCTGTGCACATCCAGACACAGACAGAGGAGAGTGAGCTGGGAGGACTGGGTGGTGACACGCCTCTGGAGTCTCTGGACATCCAGACCCAGACTGACTTCCTCCTGATGGATGAACTGGACCAAAGTGAGGGACCAAATCGAACCCAAGCCAGCGACCTGGAACTATTTGATACTCAAACTCAGACTGACCTCAATTTCCTGCTGAGCGCCGGAAGCCACATGCCCCTGAGCAGCATCCTGCGACATTCAAGCTTTTCTATGAGCACTGAGTCCTCAGATACAGAAACACAGACAGATCTCCCTTCATTTGCCACAGGCCTCTCTGCTCAGACCCCTGTCAGTCAGGGTGAGCATGCAAGGCTGCTGAACAGCACAGAGACACAGACTGTGACCAGCCAGGCAGAAGGCCTGGGACACCTCTTCCTGACGAGCAACGAAACACAAACTGTCATGGATGATTTCTCATCGGCAGACCTGGCGTGGAATATGGAGTCCCATTTCAGCTCTGTGGAAACGCAGACATGTGAGGAGCTTTGTGCTCTCTTTCAGCACCCTGAGAAACCCAACAGCTGAAGCTCCTCTTAGTGAAGCTGCCAAAGCCTTCGCAGTACAGGTTTCTCATGTCTGCCTCTATAAGAGGAATCGGTCTACGATGCCCTCCGGTGGACCACGGTCTTTGCATTAAGAAGACTGCGAAAATGTCTTTGAACATTCCACTGGAGACATCATGTCCAGAGCCTTTCCAGGTATATATCCTGACAGCTCCTCTGCACTTTATTAGCTCAACGGACATGATTTATCAGCTCCTGTGACAGTTTACATATTTATTTGCACATAAAGTAACATATTATATGTGTCTTGTCTGAAATGCCAGTTTACTTCTATATTTCAGTGTATAACCACTGGGACTGTTTTCACTGTTTGGTCTTACTAGCAGTTTAAAAATGACTCAACATTTCATCAAAGTTTAGATCTACACTTAAAAGGGATGACACCTTTAGCTGTGCGTGGCTGTCAAGAAAAGGCTTTTAAAATTGTTATCCTGTATGGCAGCTTTCAGATATGCATATACTGCATGAAAACAATTTCAGCTCAGCTGTACAGCAAACAACATTGTGCGTTTAGTGTACGTATGTTTGGAAATGTGCATGAAGCCTTCACTTGTTCAGCAGCAGAGAAACGTAAAATATTTATTCTTAGCTTGTGCTTCTGATGGCTGCCTAATTGATGTCGCATTGTCGTCAGCAGCAGCAAGACTATAAACTCTGAATTACATCCTGCAAGCTTTGCAGCAAGTGGAAGACTTGACTAGTGAGAACCATCAGCTTTTATGTTTTCCAAAATAAAACCCCATTAAAAAGCCTTAAATAATGAACAGGGCATTGTTCAATGCCGTTAAGATGTATCTCTGAAACATACCATTACTCATACAGATGTGGCAGTAAAAGTGTTTATGTCTTGTCAGTTGTTGCACACCTTCCATTGAAATGTGATTGTGAAGTATGATGTTGTGTTAACACTTTTTGTGTCTGGGTCTCTAGAGCTAAGCAGTCAGTTCAAGTCAGTAAGCAGACTAGGCTGTCATTGCCTTTGACTTATTCATTAGCCAGGTGTAAGTGTGTACGTAGCAGTACAGTACTAGTGCTGAGGTGATCCTGTAATGCTGTTTATATTCACCACCTGATTTTGACTGAAAGGAGTCCTGTTAGCCATATCTATAGTTAAAATCATCAGATTTTCCAACCTTAACAATCGGACGCAGTATTTAATTGTTTTTTGTCTTTTCCAAGCAACTAAACTTTGAACACGTTTTTCATTATACTGTTGCACTGAGTTACCTCATTAAGCACGGGCACCACATGCAGACTGTGTTCTACGAAGGAACCTAGAGCTATAGGCCTTAATTATTTGTTAATTTTGTTACGTTGATGCCTTAACCCAAGTATTAGCTTTAGATCCGTTGCATACAAGTTGCTGCTTTACAATATTTAATAGAATTATACAAGAATATGGTTTGGAAAATGAACACTGAAAAACTGTCAGAATCCTTTCAGTCAGGGCGCCCCGCTAGCTCACCTGGGAGAATATGTACCATATAACCAGTGGCCTGGGTTCGAACCTGGGCCCTTTGCTTCCCCTCTCCCTCCCTAGAGCAGAAATACAAAAAAAAAAGGAGAAGAAGAATCCGTTCGGTCTTTTGCTTTGCATGTTTAATCCATTCTGTATTTGTGTTTTCCCACACAGTTGCATGACATACTGGGATGTCCCTAATCATTCCCCATAGTTACAGTGGAAAGATTTATGTTTTGTCACATGAAAATAATGCTATGCAGCATTTTACTGAAGAGAATTAGTTTGACGCATCTCACTATTTTTTATAGATGGGTGGTTAATACTGTTACAGTCTATAGATGTTTGTAGAAACTGAAGAATGTACTGAACATGACACTGTGCCCAAGTACAACATGCTTTATTTTTTGCACTATACCGAAACAGTTTAAGGATAATTTCCCCGTGTTAATAAGGATTTTGACACTCAACACACTTCAACATTTCTTGTATTGAGATTAGTACTTCTAGTTTGTGGTTATTGAATTCAAATACAGCATAGCTGCTCCCTGCTGGTTTGGTGGCACAGGGAAATGCCTTGCTTAAAACAGAACTATGTGTAGAAGCCTTGTCGGTCTCAAGTGTCAGTTACAGTGCTTTATTTTCTCTCTGTTGGGAGTGCATGTAGATATTTTCCCAGCACTAAATTTTAGTTTTAGCAGAATTTCAGCTTCTGTTGCCTATATGTGTAGAGTTAATGGTTGCCTTGATTAATTGTTGAAGCTACACTACAGATGTTCTTAATAAACTGCTGGAAAGTGTATATTGTGTTCCTTGTCATTTATTATATAACAGTTGTAGAAGGAAAAAACACTGTGGTCAACCAATACAAAAAAAGAGAACTGGAGTGTATGTAACCACAATCAATGTCCAAAAAGGGCTCACACACCCAAATGCAAACCCGTTTTTGTACTTTTTCTTAAAACTGTATAAAATTGCATATTTCATCTTTTCATGCTGAATCCTGGCTTGTGATGGATATAGCAACTCTTTACAAATTGGTTTTAAGTAACATTTTATTTTACATTCAGGTAAGGCAAAGGTGTTGCGTAATTAGGTTGACAATACAGCTCTTTTGACTAAAGAATAATCCCACTAAACAGATTATTTTTGGTAGCTAAACAACAAAGAGGTAGCATGATAAAGCAAAGTAACAAGATCATGCCTGTTGTGAATAATATATTGCAGTAATTGGCTGTCCTTTGGAGACCAACATTGACACACAGTATGTTTAGGGATCCCAGCACAATGCTGCACTGATAACCCTTGTACATTACATAACCCAGAATCACCTGCTGACTGATATAACACTAAATTTGTATACAACTATATTTGACAGAGCAGATGCAGTAGTTTGGCAGCTGTTTATATCATCATGTATAGTCACAGGCTACAGTGCAACACTTAAGTTATGACAGAGCTGTAGCTTGTGGTTGAAGTGTGAGGCAGGCACACTGCCATGCTTCTTATGAGGTAATTGCACCGTTGCTAGGTAACTAGAACAGCTGAAAAAGCACTTGTGGGAGTCAGTCAGAATGAAATAAAGGCCCAAATGACATATAAAGCTTAACATTTCAATTTTCTGTTCACACGGTTACTGTTATGGTTAGGATGGTCTGAAATGTTATACCAGACTGAACTGACAAAACCAAACCAAATGACTTACCTCTGTAATTTGTTACTTTTATGGACATGTCTTGAAATCATTCTTCCAACTAACTATTCTGATGGAAACGCAGTGATACAAAATGAGATAAAACAGGTTGTTTTTACTTGGTTGAGCCTGAGAGTTTAAAATGATTGCATACTTGAATGTCATCATCAGTCATGTTAAACATTTATTTCCCAGCCCTCCTACAGCTTGACGGCACAGACACTCTTGCTGGGGTGCATGTGGGCTTGTGCACCTGCTGCAGTGCCGGAGTGGAGGGCCTGTGTGAGGCTCTTGCTCATTGAGTAGCTAGTGCAGTGCACTATGTCAGGTTTGGAAGACATAGGTACTGGATACCTCTTGGGGATAGCAACACTTACAGCAGAGAACAAATGGGGGTTATGCTGACATGTCCGGTACTTGGAGGTCAGGGCTGCAGAGTAAGTGGGAAACTCTGGGCAGAGTAAGTGGTTAGCAACAGGGTCCACTCTTGTTCCTCTTGTCCCGTTCTTCTTAGCAAACATGAAACAGTTTTCCTCTATGGTTTCTCCTTCTGGAGCATTATAGCCACAGTAGAGCTGGCCACTGACTTTCTGAGGATTCGGGTTTGGTGAATTAATTGGTGGTAAAAATGTGAAGTTTTTAATGGGAACCACCGTACTGTTGGGCCTATGGCTGTGTTTCTGAGGCTTAGTGGGCCTGTTCTCCGACACAGAGCATTTTGAGGAGAGATGGTGAGGCTGCAAAGGAGTCTCTCTAAGGGTCCCGTCCTCCTCTATTTTTTCTTTGACAGGCCATTCTGAGGCATTTTTCTGCAGAGCTGCCGCTGCAGTGTTACTCCAGGATCCCATGTGTTGGTGTAATGGCATTGTTTTCTTAAAGCTGTTATGCAGGCCCACATGAGACTCACAGTGGTGCTCTGCAGTGCTGGCTGAGCTGTCTGCATTGGGGATTGGTGGGTCAACAGACAACGGGGTCGGGTTGTCAGCCTCTGTATGCTTTGGTTTCCTGTATTTCTTCTGAGTCAAAAGTATGCAGCTCAGTGGAGCAACTCTGGCCCAACCCCGGACCTGTTTTAAAATGAAATATAATGTTAAATATGAAAACAATAGTTTGATATGTTTAAACTGAAAACGCATTAAAACAATTCCTTATTGTGACAAGTCAAAATTAAAAGTAAGGTAGTGGAAATAATGCTAATATTGGTATGTGATTTGATGTGTGAGTAATCTATCAGGGTTATATCAACAGGTGGGAATATAATTAATCAGAATTAAAGCATAGATATTTTATACATTTGTTCATCTCATTTGAACATCCTAGATTAAATCATTTTTCCACTGACTCCAAACTGTGACAGAGGACGCATACTTAGATTCTACATGTGCAATTGGTACAACCTACCTAAAGGTAACATTAACTAAATCGGATAAAGGCAGGCAGTAAAAAGGTTTGCAGAAAGAAGATATTCCTTCACTTACAGCTTCTTCCCAACCAGAGTAACAATGATATTCATATGGCTCCAGTTCTGTCACGAAGTCCTCCTCACTAATATCTAGAAGGACATCGACATGTCTCCTTTCTGGGGTCTTGTAAGGCTGCTCCTCAATTGCGTCCTCCTGTGTTGGAGGCTCCTTGTCTGATCCATTCACGGCCGTGTGATCCACTTCTTTTAAGGTCGCCATTGTGTAGTTAGCTCATGTACTTCATGGTGATATCTAGAACAGGATATTAGAAAAACAGAATATACCAAAATAGCCTACACTGTTGAGTTCTTTAAGTCAAGTTACACAAACATTTTTGTTTTAAACCTTGGAAACCTTGAAAACCACAAGTTTGTCCAACTGCATTCGCCAAAACGAAGCAATCTGAATCTGTAGCATTTTAAATGGGTTCGTATCAGTATCCCCATATCAGATAGCACCATTCACAAAGAACTGCTGCTACCTATCGTGGTTAGTTTTCTTTCCGGTAGACAGAGTTTTCCCAAACAGAAGTGTAGAAGCCGCGAATGCCTTTAGAGACTAGCTGCAACACCGTCGTCATAGCAACCCGTAGAGGCTGCACCGGGAAGCTGTGACGTAGGCTAGAGAAAGGGGGCGGGCTGGCCGCGCTGCTGCTACAGCCCAGTCCGCCCAGGTTAATTATTACAGTTCTATTATGCAATAAAACTTAATTTACACGGTACCCCCCGGCAATCCGGTGATTCACATAGCAATAGAATAGAATACACTGCATCGGACTACAAGAGACTTATGATCAGAAACTGTCGGTGTGAATAAGCCTAACTGTCTTGTCACAGAAAATGCTCGAAATTAAATTAAAATGTGTTTACAATTCGTTGTATTCTTTTCTGTGGGCAATTAGCGGCCATTATGATAATGTCACAATGTGGAAGTTCACTGGCTTATCACTTGAGAAGGAGGAAACCATTTTGGTTAGTTGCAACGTTCAGTTCTGCACGTAGAGCCACAGTAGACGTCAAACTGCGCTCCACGCAGGTCCGTGTCAGCTGTGAGAGGACGCTGCGCTCGTCACATGAATGGAAACGAGCGACGGTCTTTGCGAAGAGGAATGTATTCTGTTTTTATTGTTTTTGTAATGAGCAGACAGTGGGCTGTGTTTTTCACACACGGAAATTTAAAGTGACCCATCTGCAGGAGAAAACTCGCACTTTGCTGGCGCACATCCACGGCTTGGTTCATTGGTCCAGAGCTGCAGAGTGTCAGCTTCTGACGCAGCCGGAGCACCTATCTGCGAGGGGGACACTGACACCTGACTGCTCCATCTCTCGATACGCCGGTCTTTCCCATCACGACCACTTCGGCTCTGCAGTGCAGGATCTGCTGCGTTTTATGGAAGCAGAGTCTGTGCATTCTGTCGTTGTCATGCTGCCCCCAAAGAACTGCCTGCCGAGGAACTACAGCTGCATAGCCGGACTGTTCGGAAGCCTGGCAGCGGAAAACCCGCGGCTGGAAGATGGGGAAGATTTTGACATGATGAACGGTACTTGTGAGCCCATCGAGAGCCCAGTGGTGGACGAGAGACCACGGGGCAGAGAGATCTTACTGAAGCCTCCACAGAGTCCAAATCTGCGTCGGAGGTGCACGTCGCTGCCTACACCCACAGAGAGAGCAAAGTTAGAGATCTCCCGCATCAGAAGTCCGACCAGTCAGAAAAAGGTCCGGTTCGCCGACTCCCTGGGCCTGGAGCTCATTTCAGTGAAGCACTTCGATGATGCAGATGTGCCAGAGGTGCCGGAGCGCATATTGGCAAAACTACCCAAGGAGCCCCTGAATCATTTGGAAACAAAGTTCCCCCGGGCGCCTGCGCAGTCTGTGTTCATGGAGTTGCAGTTCACCAACCCAGGCACACTACCCGGGTTTGAGCAGAAAGTGAGAGAGGTGAAAGTCATGTTGGACAGCGTTGAGGCAGACGAGTTCAGCCTTTCCGGGTTTGTGCGTGTGTTGAATCTGGCTTTCGAAAAGAGCGTCTCTTTGCGGTATTCCCTAAACAACTGGATAACATTTATGGACAGTTTGGCGTCCTACGTTCCTAGCTCAAGCGACGGTGTCACTGATAAGTTCCGTTTCAAGATAGTCATGCCCACTTACCTCGACAACGGAGGCACGTTGCAGTTTGCAGTTAAATACTGTGTAGGCGGGCAAGAGTTCTGGGACAATAATAATGGGAACAACTACAAAGTGCGGCGTCACCAGTTCAAGATGTCCCCGCCGCGGGAATGGGAGAATGGATGGATTCACTTTATCTGAGCTTTGTCGTCTGCAGTGGCACACTGCGTGCGTAATTTACGCGTAACTGATCCCCAGGTACCTTAATTATGACTGTAGCCTAGATTTTTTTCTGCCATTGTCAGCTACACACATGTGGTGACACTGAAAACAAATCCCCACAATAATTCAAATATTTGCCCCGCTGTGGTAACATATTGAGTGATGAAGACTACTGTATAAGCCTTAGATGGGTTCCCGGTGTGGAATGCTGTTAGATAATTTGCCTTGATGTCAGGGCTCTGTACAGCTTGGCGCCCTTTGGGAGGGCATGTTCACGTTATGTAATGTAACACGTGCCACGGAAAACGTGCCGGGCAATGACGGCATCACTCTTCCTTTCAGGAGATGCTATAAATGTGTTTGGTGGCATGCATGGAGATGTTTGAATTATCCCGTTTGTTTTGCATGTGCGCAAATACATTGGCTTAATGGGAAGCAGAAAGCATCACACCTTGGCTGATATGGATGCCAAGTGAACCTAATAGCATACTCCTCTGTTGGTTTCCTGCAGGCTGGGGAAAACATACACACGTCTTACTGAGTTGATAGACAGAAACATGCGACAGGTTATTTAATTCAGAAAATTCAATTTATAATTTGCCACTGTCATGCCATTGAAAATGCTTTATTTTAAGCCATGATGTGGAAGGTTGCGCATTGAATGTTGTACAGAATTTTCTTCATTAGTCTTGAATAGACTAAATACATTAGTTGGTTATCATCCTTAAGTTTACATTTTAAAATAAAGCCTATAGGCACTGGGAATTAGTTAGTGTCCATATACCTGTAGGTTTCCAATCCAGGGACACCATACTTAGTCATAAACCTGCCCTTTAGCCATATATTTGCACATATTCAACAACCATTGTATATATTTTTTGCAGTATTAATGTAAAAAAAGTATTTTATCAAATTAAAAAATCAAGGAGGCCTGGCCAAAGTCCAAAGATGATGAATTCACAAAATCTTTCTCCAGAAAAAACTGTCCCCAAATTATAACTGCATCATGCAAGTTCCATCAAATCACAAAGACTGTGTTTATAAAGAATGGGCTTCAACACTGTCATACTGTACTGTGATAGGAAGGTTTCTTTCTGAATGAACCCCTTGACCATGATTGTTGTACACCCCAAGGAAAATAAGTAGTAGCATTTTGCAAATTTACCTCAGATTACTTGTGGAATTTTTCTCCTCTTCTTCAGGTTGATCGTTATATAACAGATGTTATTTTCACAGTAATTGTTTTCTAACAGATACATTCAAACAGAAAAGTATTATTGTACATTTGCAGATTCAAAACACAATGCTTATTCATTTGTAATGTTCTCGATTGCACTGTGTAACGCTGTTTTTCACAGAACAGTTTTGTCTACAGACAATGTAGCTATTACACGAACAACTGTGTTTAACCGGCTTCTACCCTCAGTCACCACTGTGCAAGAATAGTGCTGCCACTTATACCGTACAGGACCAAAATGGTTTGAACCAGCTGACTGGCTGACATAGCAAGTGGTCTTCCAAACCCGCTCCCGATCATTTGTTATCATGTACTCTTTATGGCAAACAGGTTTGCATGTCATAGGCAAATGAGTTTACTTAAATGCAAGTATCCATCATGCTTTTTGTTGTTGATATTAGCAATGTTTGTGGGCAAGTAGATAGTTGAGACTCCAGTTCAGCAAGCAGAGGAACAACAGACAGGGTGCTTTTAAATCCAGTGCCCTGACTGTAATCTGAACATCACTTTGTTCTGTGTTTACATCATCGTGGCCTCAGAGTGAAGCTCTCCATTTAATGAGGCCATCAGGTTGGGATGGGGATAAAGACTATTCCTGTAACCACTTAGTTTTGCCGAAGTGAGAGATGGCCAGCAGTGAGTTGATGTTTTCTTTCACTACATTTAGCTTTACCATGTACAGAGCTGCATTTCTCTCCCTGTTCATTTAAATACACTCTGGATATAAAAGGTCTGGCCATGGCAGAGCTTATTGTGTGTCATGTTGTTAAATCAGTGTCATATTGTCTGCTTTGGTCTGTGTAAACTTTGTTCAAGCATCCATACCATGTAGTACCAGAAAGCATTAATTATCCAGACTGAGACTACTGATGTGGGTACAGAGAGATGCATCAATACCAATCCGTCACTGCCAACACAGATTGTGTTTTTTAGATTTTAACATTTGGCTGAGACCAAGTCCTGACCAGATTTGCTTTGTTTAATCAACAACGTACCGTTTTTGACACAAATGACCGTCTGAATATGATGCTTTCTCTATATTTCATTACATGTGACTCTTTGGTTTAAGTTTCCAAGAAGTGTGAGAACTGTAAGATACCAGTGCTCAGTATTTCCCACACAACTGTTGTAATTGGTGCATCCCTACCATAAAGAAAATGAAGGGCTTCTGGGCTGATTAGATTTTCACCTCAATGTATGTCATTGCATCAGAACTCACTGATATATAGATGTGTATGTAAATGTGTTTATGTTTCATATTGAATGTCTTCCTGTTACTGTTATATGCTGTATGTATTTTAAAGCATTTCAAAAGCAGAACTGAGAGATTCTAATGGTAAAAGATTGTTATCTGATGATCCTGTGAAGTTGGAAATTTTAATATGAGCACACACTTACTATTAACTTAAATAATAATTAAATATTTCTTGAAGATAATTCAAAATAAGGCTGCTTGTTAAATTGGTAATAGCACTAACTGTGATCATTTGTCTCAAAATGATGTTTTATATATCAGTAAGATCTTTAAGAATTGTCCCTGAAATATGTATCAAAATGTGAGCAGTGTATCTGAATAAAAGGAATATATTGGAAACCTCATCTGCACAATTCATCTTAAATATGAATTTACTTAGAGACATGAAGCAAAGCTGGAAGAATGTAAGTGCTTGTTTGTTAAGAAATAATGTGATTGCAGGTTGATGAAAGCGTGTGGACTCCAGACAAAGGAGTCCACACACACAAGGGACCTAACTTGGCAAGATAGGTGATGTGAGATGCACTTTGGTGTTTGATAACTTTGATCATGAGCGACTTATGATTGTAGTAGACTCAGTCAAAGCAGGTGTAATGCACTTTGAGTGAGAACATGGAAAGGGACAGGGTTGCAAGTCACTATACAGTATATATGAAAGCCTCAGCTACTAACCAAGATGTTTTCCAATTTTGTCCTATTTCACCGCTCTTTTCTCACTGTGGAAAGCCTAAATCACTACTGTCTTATTTATAACCATTGTATGGCACTGAATTTACTGAGTTTTTTTGGTTTTGTTGATCCTATGCAACTCCTTTTTGTTGTAACATCTGCTGTCATCTGACTGTGTTAATCTGTACTGTGTGCTGTCTATTTTTTTTCTTCTATTTTTGCAGTGAATGTTAACCATGTTTGCATGTACAGCTGTAACATACATTTATTTTTATGTTTAGTTTTTAATGTAACCTATATTTTGTTAAAGCAATGGTTAATAAAGGCATTTGTGATCAAAACCAAATACTCTGCCAGTACTTCAAGATCAAAATCGCCTAATATAATCTCTATACCATAGCCTTTATTTAATTTCTCCCTGCTTATTATGTGAACATTACAATCTGTTGCATAATAGTGTAATCAGATCTATCATTGAATCACATCTCTTAGACTCTAGCAAACCCCACAGTCTCTGTTATTATAATATACAATAAGATATTACTGTGATATATGTGCAGTGTGTGACTGCAGAGCTGTTCATGTGTGTGTCCCCAATGTGTCTGGCTATTAGCTGAGCAGCTCATTTGCAAAGGGCTGCAGCTGGTCCCCATTCATGAAGCAGCACACTGCAGTGGGCTGCAGCCATCGCCACTGTAGACATGGCTGCGGACATGTCCTTGAATCGATTACGGGCTGACACCACACCCCCCTCTGTTTATGAAAGGGAGGGGTCGGGGCTTGAAGCAGGAAGAGGTGCAGGAGAGCTGAGCAAAGGCCCAATAAGCAGAATATAAAAAGAGCATATAATAAGCACATGATTACATAGCAAACCCCACAGTCTCTGTTATTATAATATACAATAAGATATTACTGTGATATATGTGCAGTGTGTGACTGCAGAGCTGTTCATGTGTGTGTTCCCAATGTGTCTGACAATTAGCTGAGAAGCTCATTTGCAAAGGGCTGCAGCTGGTCCCCATTCATGAAGCAGCACACTGCAGTGGGCTGCAGCCATTCGCCATTGTAGACATGGCTGCAGACATGTCCTTGAATCGATTACACCTTCCCCCCCTCCCCTGTTTATGAAAGGGAGGGGTTGGAGCTTGAAGCAGGAAGAGGTGCAGGAGAGCTGAGCAAAGGCCCAACAAGCAGAATATAAAAGAGCATATAATAAGCACATGATTACATAGTGTGTTTGACCTTTTTCACTTGGAAACCCTTGGAAACCCAAGTATTTCCTCAAGGACCTGTAGACAGAGTTAATACAGCTATTTGTTTAGCTTTCCTCTAATAAGCTGTTTCAAAGACTTAATATGAAGAGCAAATTTTTATTTAAAATTGTATCAACCATATATTAGATCTGAACATCCCCACACCTCAACATTATATATGGTCATGCATACTCATGCATACAGTATATCCTAATACCTATTCATAGCTTATTAGTAGTATAGTTCTATTTCAATCAGACACTTTCTGTGCTGTTTATGTTGTAAAGTATTTTGATTAACAAATACCAAAATACAATCAATATACAATCTCATACAAGCTTTCTCTCTAAACAGCATTGGTAATTCTTATATAAGAAATAATAAGCCAACTGACATGCAATTAATTAAATCCACAGTCTCTATGGTCCATCAACAAAGCCTCAATCTCTTTCATTAGAGGAATTAAATGGCTAATAATGGCACTGTAATATAATATGTTCCCCACTGATGGAAAGTAAAGTCTGATACTGGAGTGTTTTTATTTGGAAAGCTAACACAATGATCTAAGTGTGCTGCATTTAAAGCTTTGTCTGCGCATGTGTAACAGGTATATGTTGTGCATGTTGTTTATGTTGTGTGGGTGGTGTATTGGGTGTATTGGGGGGGCTTCTGCATCAGATTAGGAACATGATCCTGCTTAATCTTCATGTAAACCTAAGGCAGTGATGACTGAGCGGTGCTGGCCCACAAGCAACTTTGCTTATTCATTGTGTTGAAGGCATCCTGACAGTTTGCAGCTACTCTATATGCCAGCTTAATGCTTTCAGCAACCAGTCAGTGTGAATCCATATGGCCAGTCAATAAAAACCTGCTGTGAGATTCCAATTTAATTCTATGATTAGAGCTACTCAGCAGTTTGCTTGAAGTGGAAAATCACATAATTCCCCCAAATTAAGATAAAGGGAGATTTAGATATCCAATGTCAGAATGTGGTGAAGCAGGAAATTAAGACATGCACAGTTTGATTAGACTGCAGCGTGGCACATTTGTCTTGTCTGGATTTTATTTTACTAGTTGTAAGATACATTAGGTATATAAGCATCAACCAATAATTTTACATCAAACATGTGTTGTATGCTTGTCTGTGTAATTACCAAGTGGTGGTAATCAGAAAAAAACATTGTAATGCTGTGTAACAACTGCTTATATAACTGCTGTGTTCATATGATGATGACGCTGTGATTGTTCTCTCCCTCGGGTGTCTGGCATTATGAGACTGCAACCACAGAGCCATTTTCATCCCACCGGCGTAGCTTCTCGCACCTCATCCAAAGTGTGTCCTTCGGCTCTAATAATGTGGCCAAGTCGATGCACACAAACAGGTTTCATGATTTGAGTTTAAATCATTCATGTGAGGCATTCAGAGAAATGCTGTGCCATGAGATTAATCCAGACTCAGCAGCAGCCAGGGCTTCAGTGTAGGGTACAGCCACAACCTCATTTCAGTGAGAACTGGACCTGAATAATTAATTTGCTAAATTATCTTTTACAACTTTGGAAAATTCTTTCTGTTGTTTTCAAGTGTCTGCTCACACAGCTAACCAAGATGGCTTCCTTATTCCCTTGACCACAGCTGTTTCTTTTGCATTCTTTCTCTTTATGCTCCTAGGGTAAATCACCCATCATGTTGCTTTCCCCCGAAACCTCATATTAAAACCGAGCTTTCTCTCATGCCTCATAACACATTTTTACACCCATTCACTCACTCACAAAGAGGTAAAAATCAGGTGTGGCAGGAGTCAGACTGAATCTTTGTCAAACAGCCTGCTTGCCTACTTTTCTCATCCTCTTTCCCTCTTCACTGCACATTTCTTTTCTCCTTCTCCCTCCAACTTGCTTTTATTTTGCTATCTGTTATCAATAATGTTCTTAATTAATTTGCTCCTCTGCGTGTGTGTTGAGTTATTCAAGTTTTACATTTTATATACTTAATCTAATACATAATTTTGTTGCTGCAATGTAATATTAATGCATTTTCTTGTCTTTTGCTGGAATGGCATGAAATTTTTATGAAAGCGCATGTGAACCCAAACACTTCATACGTGAAATGTCCAAAAACCATGCATGTTGAACCTGAATTTGTCTCATGAAATGTCCAAAAACTACACTTGCATGTACATTTATAACATGTGAAGTACACTGTAAAAAAAACCCCGTAAAAAAACGGTCAAATGACTGGCAGCTGCGGCTGCCAAACAAAAACCGTAAAATTAAAGTAAAATATCATAATCCAAA
>LKNJ01004168.1:0-34741 GCA_002120245.1 Maccullochella peelii | reverse complement strand
TTCAGCATTCCCACGCATTTTCTGCAGGAAATGCAGTTTTTCTAGTTACTCTTGGTAGACTCTTAGTCTTGTTTTCAGATATATGGGTTCTATAAGAAAGGACACAACCACTTGTGCACCGATTTTTGCTCATTAAAGAATAGGACAAAATCCACAGCGCTCGTTCTGTGCAAAAGTGCATTCTAAAATTCAACTATATATACTATACTATAAACTAATATCAGACAAATCAAGTGGGCATGCTCTAAATGTATGTTCTTTTTAGTGTGAAATTCCCTCTTTTTATTTCTCCAGACAGCATTACCTTGCAGAGTTGCGATGGAGGGAAACACAAATAGGGAATTTCGTGCTAAAAAGACAGTAACCTTGGACGACATCCCACTTGATTTGGCCAATTCAGGCTACTGAGGCTGAGAATGAGGGAGGGGATGTAGCTCAGTGGAAGCACAAATTTGCTTTGTATGTATGAGGGTTCAATTCGCAGCAGAACCTGTTTCGATCCCAGGTGCCTAGTCCACTTGTCAAAGTGTCCTTTAAGTGAAATTATCTTAATTCTGAAACATATCCTCAACCTTAATTGAGTTAAGAGTTCCTCTCCATCAGTAGAAAAAGATCACACACTCTTCTGAGCATTTGCCAGTCAAGTTTTATTTCATCTTCGAGAAGAAAAAAAAAAAAGAGCGAAAAGAAAAGTTTGGTCTTTGTAAACATCTACATCGTTTTTCATGTCATATCATTTTCAGCGTTTAAAAATACTTTACTCTTTACTACGACATTTCCAACATCAACACTGTATTCAGAATGAGTTTAATTCATGCATCGACACGCTCATGGACGGAATGATATGAAAAAATGCACGCGTCCTCACACACACACACACACACGCTACAAAGCACACTCATTGTAATTTGTTACTATGCTAATCTGCTGTTCTACTCTCTGAGGGCTTTTTTCTTTTTACAAAACAAATCACGAAACAATGGAAACGAATGCATCAAAAAGTACAATAATATAACAATAATAAAATCAATGGAAAAAAATTTAAATACCAGATATTTATATCGAAAGCACTTTGTGACCTCATAAATAGGGCTGCATGATATATTAATAAAATGAAGAGTATAAAGTGATAAAATATATAAATATTTATAAAGTAGAGAGCAATAGAGTGGCTAATAGAGAGGGAGAGAGAGAGAAAAGAAAGGTACAAAATAAAGAAACACTGATAAATAGAGGCTGATTAACACAAGTCTGGGGGCTTAATCTCTCTCTCTGTCTCACACACACACACACACACACACACACACACACACACGGGATGTGTGTCCAAATCTGGTGAAGTACAAATAATGTGTTTTATGAAAAGACTTTCCAAACTTGTTTAGTTACTTTTTGTATTCAGAAACCAAATCCTTTACATTATATCTCAACCTTTAAAGCATACAACAGTACTGAAGAAGTTCACGTATCATTGTGTGGGGCTGTGGCTAACGATGAGGACACTGAGGTCATGTCGTTGGTATTTTTCCTGGAAATTTGGGCTTTTAGCAAATCAAGGGGAGTGACATTCAACAATTAAAACATGAGGGCTCTTATTTGACTCCATATCTTTTAATTTGAGGACTTATGGGCCAACAAAATCTAAATAAAGAAATTGCTTGAGCTGAGAATAGATACTGGTAATAAGATACCTTAGGGTGTTAACATGTGTTAACCTTTTTTTTCCATTTAATTGAGCAGTGCTGAATAAATAAAATATGAGAATTTATGTGGAGTACGTTGAGGGACTTGGACTCTCTGACAAATCTGACAGCAGCTACTTGCATTAACAATACCACCAGCCTCCAGGTTTACCGGAATACAAACACTTACAAACAAACAATTAATCTTTATATTTCAAACACACACACACACACACACACACACACACATCACATCTTCAAGTAAAGTACCAACATCTATTCTCTAGTCTTGATCGGCAGCCAGATCTATTATAGATCTAATCTTATTCAACAAGTACACACACACACACACACACACACACACACCTGGCGAGGGAGAGCAGATACAATCTACCTGCCTCTCTCTCACTGTCTCACACACACACATACACCCACACGGGAGGGAATCCAATTCCAGGCATTTTTACTGTGGGTCAGGTTGGCGTTCTAATTCATTAATCTAGCGTATGGGACTCAGCCAGGGACACACAGGGCGAGCCCTTATAAAGAGATTACAACATCAAACCACACACACACACACACACACAAAGGTGCAAATTCGCATGCAGATCTACGCACAATGGACACATGCAAACAAGTGGGAGGCACAACGAACAAAGTAAAGTAAAAGAAACACGTTAAAAAAAAGGAACATGTGATGAGCAATTTATGTTCATATTCACTAGCAGAGAGAGAAAAAATTAACGAGAAACTATATCATCACATTCAAGAGAAGAAGGGCAAGCAGACAAAGTGAGAAACATCAAACGAGAATGACACACACACACACACACACACACACACACACACACACACACACAATGTCTCACGCATGCCAGCAACAGTCAAGAAGACAACGGCTTACAGATAGATGGTCGCTAAGCAACAGGCAAGAGGCTAAAAATATGGTTGCATTCTTTCACTCACTAAGAAAGCACACACACACACACACACACACACACACACTCAGCCGTCCTCCAGCGAGGCTTATCAACCTTTAAAAAGCCTACATTTCTAAATCAGTCCCAGTATTCTTGTGTTCCTGTGGCGTCAGCAGCACTATTATCCTGCCCACTCATTCTGAAACTGGCAACTATTACAGAAGCTTAAGTCATTGAGAAACAGAGTTTGGCCCGGCATGCATCCTGACGTCTCAGCGGGCCAGGAGCCATGCCGACGTGCCAGTCACGTCAACACTGGCAACTGGCTGATGACCTTCATCGTGGTGGGTTTACTCCTACGTTTCAAGATGTACTGCGCGCTGCAGAAAATGACTAAGGAAACGGAGACAATAAAAGGATCTGGATGGTTAGTCATATAGTTAATATCAGCATGTTAGCATGCCGATGTTAGCATTTAGCCACTGTGCCTAAGTAGTAGTTTCACAGAGCAACCAGCATGGCTGTAGACTCTTAGTGTTGTTGGAGTCAATATATTAAAATTTTACCTTTAGGCCGTCAAAAAAGGGGAAAAATGAAACAAATGATTCAGCAACATCGAGGCTTTGAAACAACATTTAGATCTACATGTAGGGAAATAAATCTGCCTGAAAATATAAATCAACAGTTAACTGAATAATTAAAATTCAAATAACGATTTTTTAAACTTTCTTTTGGGGGTTTGACAAACTTTTCTGGTGAAACATGATGAACAGTCTGATTTAGGAAGACACTAAATCCCTACGAGATCCAGGGCAGCTCTCCTGTGAGGTGGAAACTCTGGGCATGCCGTTGTTTCTAATTTTTAGACAGCAATGTTAAATATTTGCAGCCAAGAAATATTCCTTTGAAATAGATCAAGAGCATCATGGCGGGTGGCCAAACTCCTTCTGTCAGTGAATCTTGGCCGAGCTTGTCTGAGATCAGCTGATACAGTAACTCTAAGCTGGAAAAGCAGTTGTTCAAGGATTCACAGAAGCGTTCACTGATTTTCTACAATGAAAGTTTGGAATATTTCACTTTCTCCTTTCCTTTACGGCTATAAGAAAGTGCAAGGAACTGCTGTGGCATTTAAAATGTTACATTTGAGGGAGGGGGTGACACATATAGACATTTTCACCCCAGCAGCTCAATGCCCCTCTGCTCCAAATCACCACTTATCTTCCATTTGTACAAGCACTGACCTTAGCAAAGGCTGCATCCGACAGCTCGTGTCTGTTCAGCCTGGTCACAAGTGAGCTGGCTTTGTAAAGCCTGCGTTTACGTTGGGCTGAAAGCAGCGGGTAATTTGACGGTATTTAACCAGGCGGATGGTGGGCAGGTAAATTGTTGTTTTCAGTCCCATTTTTCTTGAACAAGGGGTATGACAAAAAGCTAAATTATTGTTTTCTCTCAGGATTTTCTATGAAGTTTACAAACAGCATTGTGGGCAGTTGAGGGGAGTTTTTCCTTCTATGCTGTTAACAAGGGGAATACATTTAACAATCTTTTGCACTGACAAGCCATATGCCATCCCTTCTGTCCAGCCCTGGGCAGGGCAGGGGTATTAACACAGATAAATTATCAAGCTGGATTTGACACTTTCTCAGACAGATAAACAAAAACAAAAAGGTGGATTCCATGATGATGATGATGATATGTGGCATAATATTGTCATTTTAAGCTACTTTCACACACAAACACCATGCCAGAATCAACAAACGTATCACAAAAACTAAATAAATAGCACAGCTTTTCATACAGGCTCATACCCATAAATAATACCAATGATTAAGCACATTTATCTGTAGTGTGAACACCTTTATGCATTTAAATTTGCCAGTTTTTTCCATTAGAACTGGCAATTGTGGGACTTCTACAACGCCTGCAAGGTAAAACTGCACACTGAAAATGAATGGTGATCTGTGGCTGTTCTTCTATTAAATCTTTGGATAACAGAGACTTGTGATTTTTTTGTTTGGAGTACAAAGAAACGTGCCAACATTACAACTGCTGCAGAACAGTCATGTGATATTTCAGAGCTGCCGTGCATTTCCCCTCGGAGCATCGGATTCTTCTCCCCGTCTGTGAGTCATCTCTGGTTTTGTGTTCACCATTTTACAGCCTTTCTTCCCCTTGTGATGGATTTCCTTAACATGTCTCCATGAACTGTGTTTCAGAGGGAAAAAGGGCACATGGATCTGTCTTTTCCTCCTCCAGGGTTTTCCTCACAAAGAGGGGGACTTCACAAAAATGCAATATCAGTGTTTCCTCACACACATCAATAAAAGTTTCTTGTATTATCATGTACGATTGGAAACATGGTCATAGTTTTGATTTGTCATCAACAAAACTGTCATCGCCATCGCCTTCTTAGTTGTTGTCGAGGTCACAACCAGCGAGATCCTTCACTCTGATTGGTTCCAACTTTGTTACATCATCTCCTGCTGGGCTCTGGCTCTGCTTGTTCACATGTTTGTTCCCCCCCCCCCCAGTTAATGCAACATTAGAGTGTAAACAGTGTACCTCACAATGTGCAGTGCACGCTGCTCCTTCATTGCAAGAAAGACAACTATTACCAGGTGGACTGCTTGCTTGTTGGTTTTCCGGACTTATGTCTTTTGTTTCTCCATCCCACGTTTAAGGATTTCTTCCAGGTGCTAATCCAAAATCTTAAGCTTCCATGTTACATCCCATCTTCCAAACAACCTGCTTTAACTGTCTTTATTTCCACCTCTCCAAACTATATGTATGTCTTTTTTTTAATTTTATTTTTATTTTTTATTTTTACAATTGCACGGTAACAACATCAACACGTGACGCCATTGAAAAGTTTAGAAAAAAAGGGGGGAGGGTAAGTTTCCTTCGTGGGATAAACGAGGCTGTTGTTGATTGGCGTTAAAGGAGAGGGACTTGGGATTGGCTCAATTAAAAAGAGGGTTGGTTAGTGGTGACTACAGCGTTTCATTATCACAACTTTGAGACAATTCCTACAGGGGAGATAAGAGTAAGGCAAGAGGGAGGGACGGAGGAGTGTGTACAGTCTGCAGAGTGTTTGTAGGAAAGGGACTGTATAGTATCTGTGTGTGTGTGTGTGTTGTAGGGTGGAAGGACTATTTCGCACAGTGTATTCAAGACGAGAAGGAAAAAAGACCAAGACAAAAAAAAGGCTGTCCGCAAGTTAGTGAATGGTCCTCCACTGCAGATTCACCTGAGGGCCCCAAAGTGTGTGTGTAAGTGTGTGTGTGTGTGTGTGTGTGTGTGTGTACAGTTGGGGGGGAAGAAGGGTTAAAAGTAATAAGTCACTGGTAGTATTAGATAGAGTTCAGTGGGTATAATGGGAGGATCCACTGTTCCTGCGACGACGAGATGCAGTAAAGATGGAGGGAGGGAGAGAGAGCGTGAGGAGGGGGTGTAGAATATTTTTGCCCATCTACTCTTCTTCTTTTACTTTTTTCCGTGTCATCTTTTCTCTAGTCTCTAAATCAACTTTACAGAGACTTTTCTCTAGTTTTGTTACCTCTCTCAGCTTTTCCACTTTCACCCTTATCCTTCCTCTTCACCTTTGTTTTTCCCTTCAGAGCCCAGTTGATTGGCTAACAGTTCTCCTTGCTGTCTATCTCTTCTTCTGTCCTCCTGGTTTGGCAGTATACTGAACAGTATCAGCCTTTTATGAACTATTAAACAGAGTTGTCCACTGGTGATGATGGATCATTGAGGCAACTACATAAAAGCGCTCTTTGAAACCTGCATTGCAATTTTTTTCATTAATGCTTTACGTTAAATCATTCTTAATTTAGAGGCTTTATGTATCCTAGAAGTTTCTCCCTCACTGGATAGATGGTGGGTCTCCTTTCCTAAAAGAGATGCTAATGCTACAAAAAAAAAAGTTTTAATGTTTCGTAATGGGATACACTCTTTTTCAGGAAAGAAAGAAATTGAAAGAGAAAAAAAATTCGGTCTCAAATACTGAAAATTGCTTTGGATTTAAAAAATGGAGGGAATTTAATGATCTGCGAACCACCTCTACTACCCATCTCTCCTCGTCCCGTCCCTCTCTCCCTCTCTTTACATTGGCAGTGGGTATCTCTCCCTCCCCCTCTCCTCTCCATTTAAAACACTGGTAAATGGCAGTAGGCCTCCAGTGAAGCCAGCAGGATGTAAATCAGCCACAGCGAGATGAACAGCAGTGATGTTACCATCTTACAAGTCCGCGGCCCACCCAGCTCGCCGCCGGCAACCGTCGCCCGCCGCCGGTACAGCAGCGTGAGCACGCACACCACGGCCAAGATGGTGAAGAGGGTGACGGAGAAGGCCAGGTTTCCCGGGTCCACCTTGAATGGCTTGCCCTTGGAGCGCCAGGCGACGGCGGCGATGGTCCACGCCACGCCGATGCCAAGGAAGACGTTGACAGCGTTGGAGCCGGTAACGTTGCCGATGGAGGCGTCGGCGTACTGGTCCTGGATAGCGGCGACCTTGCTGGCGAATGTGTCTGGATGAAAAAGACAAACATTTTACAGTCATTTCAAGCCTTCATCATCTTTGACATCACGTTTTAAAACTGTTTTTAGCCTCATTTGTAGGATTCTTATTCTTAGGTTTGTTATTGATCTTATGTTTAGAAACCTACAATGGTGGCATGAGAGGTGGCAAGTGCAAAGTGAGCATGGCAACAGCCACAGTTAAGGGCTGAAAAAACCCCCCCAACATAATTTTCCTTACAGTTACATTCACTTGGTTCATGTTATTTATCATCTATATTCTGTAAATGAAACATATAAATTTGACTTGTATCATTTTTAGGAAGATTCACAGTTCTGTTCTGTAATCCGCAGTTGTATTTAAGTAAAATGCTGTAGGTGCACATGAGTGGGGCTCTTCAGTGCTGAACATTTGAGGAGAAATTGGGTGAAAAGCGCAGAGACTCTACAACTGGGTTGGCAGGGAACGCCAGGGTAACAGCTGCCAGTTGTTGTACGCCTGTCTTGACTTATTTCTATTTTTAGACGGGCTGGTGAGATGAGTCTCAATTCACATTTGAATAATTAGTTGAAATTCATATCCCAACACGAAATAAATCCTCCAAATCCTGTTGGTAACAGACCACACAAAAAAGAAATGAAAAGTTTGCGTGTGTTGTTGACACACAAGGACACAAGATTGTGGGTTTGAATCTGAGTCATGAAACTGCACATTATTGCCTCCACACACTGTACTAACTAATGCTGGCTACACAAAAGAAGATCGTACCCAAATTTAGAAACCCATTGCATCATACACTGTACACACCAATTTGGTCAATTTTTCTTTCCCAGTTGTGAATGACCTTGTTACAGAACAACATACACCGTCTTTTCAGAAGCAGTGTAGCCTGATTCCAAAACCCAGGTGATTCCTACATGTTAAAAAGCTAAATATCTTATGTTAGCAAGCAAGCTACGGCACTTTTGGAGTTACTGGAGGGCGTATCCCTCCTCTTTTTTTAACAGAACCTTCTACAGAAGCTAATATGTCCCCCACCAGTGTATTCTCCCATCTACCTCCTGGTAAGACAGCAAACAAGACATTGTAATCTCTTAACTTAACAGTGTCCCTGTTATTATGGATAATGCACAGAAGATGCTGTCAACAGCTGTCATATGGACTATTTCTTCAGTAGAAAGCAAACAAAACTGTCAATATACCTTCATTGCGCTGGGGTGGGGACAGAAATGTATTATTTGGGTGGACTGACCCTTTAACAATCATGCACAAGAACAGATAAACTCAAGGTAGTACCGTACCAGCGTGTGAGATCAAATCTTTAAACCAATGAGAATCTGCAATCTCTGCAGGACTTATTCACCACCAACGAAAAAATATCAAACACCAGTGATGCTATTTAAATGGCTCAGATGGTTACAAATGAGCTCCGTAAACCTCTTAAACAGCCAGAAACATTTAGTAGTTCACAGGGTTCAAACCGAGCCGAACAGCATTTACCCTCTAATTGCCTGAATTGGCAAATCTGGTGTAAATTGGCCGGCTAATCCTCGAGTGTGTCTCCAATGTAATAATGCAGAAATACTTTTAGAAATCTGGAGGAGGGAAGGGTGCAAGTCAGGCAGTGGGAAACGAGATGAGATGGAGGAGATGAATGTTTTCTGACAAGCTTTAAGGAAATCACACACACACACAAGGGAGCACACACTCCCAGTGGAAGTATTAATGACCTGCGGGACTTGCCGCACGCAAACTTGCATCACCTTGGCAGAGCAAACACATTTTCACCCACACGCACACACCACGGCACACACAGGTGTGAATGATGGATGATACAATAGTGAAACCACAACACTCAATAAGAGGGGGGGGGGGAGAGAGAGGAGTAAGGTAACACCAAGTCAGGATAATAAATTGACCGGGAGGGGGCACGAGAACAAGTGTAACAGATAAGTGAGGTGGGATATGAGAGTGCGAGGGAGGAGCAGAGAAAAAAAGAGGGAGAGAAGACAGTGAACGTGAGTGAAAACGATAAAACGAAGAAGAATAAAAGAGATTCAGAACAGGAAAACGAGAAAAGAAAAGCACTGATCAGGAACACACACTGATAATGGATATCAAAATTCGTGTTTACAGTTTCCAAATCCAACACACAACATAACATGGCTGCTGAAGGAATTACTACTGTCCAGAGAACTTGCCGCAAGCCATCAAAGGTACCGCCTGGAAGAGAAGCAAAGGAGCTATTTCTATATATCATACAATAAAACAGAACAATAAAAACGGCTGACGAGAGGAGGATGGAGGATGAGGAAAGGAATTGAATTAAAGCTCTGGGACAACGCGTTCCCTCCAGGCGGAGACAAGCTCAGGCTGAAGGCTGTGATGGAGCCGGCGTTTTACAATTCAATTTTGATTTCCAGCCTGCTTACTGAGGGCGGCTGTTATTGAAATCAGATTGAGGAGAAAAGATCAGTCCTCCTCCTTTTATGTGTTTATTTGTTTGTCTGCCATATCTGAAATTTGGGGAAAAAATGCATCTCATTTAATGTTTAGTACTGTTTTTTGGAGAGGAGTTTTTTTTGCCTGGTTGAAGAAGAATGTTTGAATGTTATGTAACGTCAGTAAGGAAGTATGAACCATGATAAAAATCCACTCAACATCAAACCGCTCCCGCTCACCTGGCACCGATGTTCCCAGCGCCACAAACACCACAGCTGTCACCGAGTCTTTCAGTCCTATCGTGCAGCCGAAGTGGGATGCCAGATCCCCGGTGACCGCCGTCAGGACGCCGATAAGCGATATGGAGACAATGAAGCAGGCCCAGCCGTTCCAGTACTCAGTGGGCGGGACGAAGGCGAACAGCACCTTCCAGAAGACGGTGAGGAAGTGCATGATGTAGTCGAAGCAGGACGGCAGCCGCTCTTCGCCGCTCTCCTCCTCGTCGTCGTCTCCTGTGGGTACAGTGGGGGATTCAAGCGTTGGGGGAAGGAAACAGATAGAGAGGAAGAGCAGAGAGATCATTTAAAGAAGGAGAAAAGTGAGTGGACAAAAACTATACAGTGTGTATGCAGGCAAAGTCAAAGGAAGGAGACAGAGTGAGACGAACGGAACTTAAGGGGCCAAACTTTAGCAAGAATTTATCATAATGCTATCAGATTACAGAAATAACTCAACATTTGGGGAAATACGCTTATTTGCTTTCTTGCGGAAAGTTAAGCTGCCAGTATACTTCTTCAGAACAGCTTGTTGGATGGTCGAATAAGTTTGGAACCACTCCCCCACAAATACCTTTCCATGGTCATAATTGGGTGCAACACTATGAAGGCATGCTTTTTGCGCATAACCCGACCCTTCGATAACAAGATTGATATCACTCTCATATCTGTCTGCTAAGTGTAGAGCTAGAGCCAGGTGGTGATTAGCTTAGCTTAGCATAAAGACTAGAGCTAGACAGCTACCCTGGATCTGTCCAAAGGTAAAAACGTCCACCTGCCAACACCTCTAAAGTTCAGTAATCAGCATGTTCATACACAAACACAAAGGTAAAAACGCCAAAGTCTAGTTTTACAGGCAGTCACGTGCTGTAGCCAGTTCTTGGCGAACACCAAATACATTTCCTATTTATTCATATGGATTTAAAAAACAAGATACAACATGTTAGTGAGCTTTAGAGGTATCTTAAAAACTTTGAACCAAGCCAGGCTACCTGTTTTCATTATGCTAAGCTACACTAAACGACCACTGGCTGTAGCTTCACATGTATCGTACAGACAAGAGAGTGGTATTGATCTTTTCATCTAACTCTTGGCAAGAAAGCGAATAAGCACATTTCCCAAAATGTCGACCCGCTGTGTTTCTTTTAAAGCAGGACTAAAGAAAAGAAAAAAATGGCCCATATTGTGTATTTAGGATCAGTAATAGCAATGAAACCTGCTATGAAGTAGGCTATGAATAGATTACTAAACTTTTAAGAAATTTACTTTTTCATCATCCATCATCTTTTCGAAATGAAGTCAAGTAAGATTGTCAACCAAAACCACAGTTCATAAATCAAAATGATGCCTTATGTCCCGTGTGTGTGTGTGTGTGTGTGTGTGTCTGTGTGTGAGTGTGTGTTACCTGCGCTGACAGTAACGGCACTGACAAACTGCTCCCTCCAGCTGCTGCTTCCCACCACCAAGGCCAGGTTTGTCTTCTTGATCAACTTATCTACCGTACTCTACACACACACACACACACACACACACACACACACAAAAGCAAACATGCAAGTGCATACAGAACCAGGCAGAACAGGAAAGACACAACCCTCAAGATGTTAATTCACTCGCAGCCACACAGAAAGGGGAAAACACTTTTTTTAAACCTTTCATTAGCTCCTGTGTTGCAAAGACACATTTCAAAAGTCAGTTATTTCACGACACTGAGAATTCGAGGTATATGATGTGCTAATTAATACATTGCTGTGAAATTGGCTGTGATGCTCCCCGTGAAATCTAGGAAAAACCTGCAGGCAGACGGGTTGAGTTTTCCGTTTAAAGCAGCGAAGAAGATGTTGATGCAAAGCAGCGCTCAGCAGCTATTGCGCTAAAAAACTCAAAGTTTACTGTTTATTAGCACTCGCAGTTAGAAAAATCACTAATGAATTCCAGTGACAATTAAAGATGTATAGATTTATAGAATGTGATACTGGACCCAGACACCATTACAACATTCTAGTATTGTACAGCAGCAGATAGAATAACTAGCAGTGCATGCACAGGCAAACTAAAGAGTGAGAAAGATAACCTTGTCAGCACGCCAAATAAGCTCATTTACTGCTCTCTGGACACGCACACACAGGCACACACACACACACACACACGAAATGACACAAATGGACATATGAGCGAATGGAATCAGCAACAAATATACATTATGTGATTGGTTGCATTTTCAAGACAAAATCACAGATTCACGTGGAAGTTAGCAGAATGAAAACAAACAAGCACACATGGCATGGAAGTGTGTTACAAAGTAAGCTGAACATGAGACAGACACCTCCACATATTAACTGTGATGATCCATGGCTAAATTACAAACTAATCAAATTAGAAAAAATGCATTCCTTCTAATATACAATATTTATAAAATGACTAAGCCAACTTTCTTTCTTTTAAAGTCTGTTTTGTACTGAAACAAGATGACAGCTCGCTTTGAATAAATTATGTGTTGTCTTTCGCATGTCTGCTATCAAAATGACAAGCATCTCATTAGGAAGTCCATTACATGCTAACAGAATTAATCAGTCATCCTCTGCAACGGGGCAGCTGACACTCACTTTAAATCATTTTAGATCGAATTTGCATTTTTAAGTTGGTTTACTTTTTAGGTGATATTGAAGGCAGCTGACTTGATAGCTGCAAAACTTCCTTTTTTCGACAAGCGCGAACACTTACATGCACATATGCACGCGCTCCTGTTAATGGAGACAGCATGTGCGCAAACAAACACACTTACCTTGAACTCGTAGGACTCTTCTATGACCACCTCTACTTGTGTGTGTTCGCCCAGACTGGGACAGCCCATCTTGGCCACCTCTTCCTCCTCTGCTCCCACCAACGGCTTGTTCTCATTGGAGTCACCTAGGAGACCACAGAGATGGGTCAGCAGGACAGTAGGGTTGGTGTAACTGTGCAGAGGTTATAAAGCACCAACTTAAGGAAATCAATTATAGGTAATTTCTTTTGTGCTGTTTAGGATACTGAGGTCATGTCTACATTGTTTATTCTGAAGTTTAGGCCTCAGTCCCTGTATGACATTTCCTGTGGTGAATATGGCATTATGTGACCATGTTTGTTTGTTTTTTTGCTGCAAAAAGGTCACAGATGCCATATTCAATTACTAAAACAAAACTTATATATAATGTATTGCACACATTTTTCTTGTCATTTTAACCTTAAAAACAAGACCTTTAGTCACTTTTGGAAGAAAAAAAGAAGGGTCTGTGATTTTACTAACTAAAGCAGGCAAAACACAGGTAAGATGTTTCATGATCCTGGCTACGGACCTGGGCCAAAGGTGTATGTCTGAAGATGTATTTGCTACAGTCCAAAGCTGCCTCACCTAATTGAACTCACAGGCTCCCGCTGTTTTCAGAAATTCATTACAAACCACTCACAGGCATATACTGCTACCTTCACTAATGAAATAGATTGTATTCAATAACCGGGGTCAATTTGCATTTGAACTTAAAAATCCCTGGAAACCCTCCACTCATCAGGTTTGCCTCACTTGAACATAACAGTGACTATTTTGCCTGTGTGGATGTAGGTTTTCAAATTCTTTTAGTAAATCACGGTCAACCTAAACTACAGTCATTTGCCAAAAAGAAAAACCCCAAAAAAACAAAACTTGGAACACTTCTTATACCAAGCCACGGTGTATGCTAAAATATATGAGAGAACTTGAATCATTGAATCAATCATTGTAGTGCAAGACTCCTTATGGTTGTAGGATTAATATATATAAATATGCATGAGTCTTTTTTAACATAATTCCCCCTTACCCATTCACACATCATCCAAAATCCAAGCTATCAAGTGTCCCATGTTATTACAAATATGAATACCCACAGGGCATTTCTATTTTCTCCATCTATCTCTCCATTACCACTTGTTCCACCATGCATCCCTACATTGATCCATATGTCTCCTCAGTCATTAATTGAGTCAGCTGTTATCAGCGTAGACCTGCTGTAATTGAAAAGCAGTGTACTTGTATGTGTGTACGTGAGTGCGTGCGTGTGTGTGTGTGTGTGTGTGTGTGAATGTCAGTCCACTTGCTATGTGACAGAGTTATAAAATCAGTTCTATTTCTTCTGGAATGAAACATGCCCCAGGCTGTTGGCTCTTCATGGCTGACATCCCGAGCGTGGACCCTTACTCAGCCAGGAAGTCTGTCACCGTGTCTACACCACGGATGTATAATAGGAACTGGATACCGGACCCAAAGATGATATTCAGTCCAATAAGAATTGCTCGCCTGGCACAAATGCCAGGAAAGTTTCTAGCTTCCGGGTTCACTTCTGGGGTATGCGGCCTGCTGAATATGCGCAGTAGTGTTTCCCCCCGCTGGCCCCGCCCACGAGTTCCCGCTTGACCCATAGACTTTACATTGTGATGATGTCACAGATTTTTAAAAATGCTTTTCTCAGCTCGAGGAAAGTTTTACAAATGTAAAACCTATAATAGAAAGAGTCATAATCGACCTTGTTTGCAGTTCGAGGTGTCCTGTCAACAGTCTTACAGATGTCTCTTCTGTAATGGTGGTCTATGGGGAAAATGCTTTTTGGACCACAGGGGAATTTTAGCGAAGGTCTTATTATACATCCACGGTCTACACAAGTGGCATAGCATTAGCTGAACAGCAGCAGCTTCAGTGCTCCGTCTATGTCTACACAGGATGCGTTCAGGCACAGTACTGAAGTGTAGGTCAACCGCACTTTGGCCGCGCTCAGAGCCCCAACACGCAATCACTGTAGTTACATTTTTACAGACCAGTAATTAACTGATTAGTCTGGTCTGTGACCAGTTCAACCAAAGAGGGATTTCTTTAGCTTTATTTAATTTTCATTGGCCTGAAGAGGGGCGGCACGGTGGTTAGCACTGTCGCCTCACAGCAAGAGAGCTCTCGGCTCGACCCCACCGGTCGGCTGGGGCCCCTCTGTGTGGAGTCTGCATGTTCTCCCCGTGTCTGCGTGGGCTCTCTCCGGGTACACCGGCTTCTTCCCACCATCCAAAAGACATGCAGGTTAGGTTAATTGATTGTAAATTGCCCGCAGGTGTGACTGTGAGTGTGAATGTCTATGTGTCAGCCCTGTGATTGACTGGTGACCAGTCCAGGGTGTACCCCGCCTCTCGCCCAATGTCAACTGGGATAAGCAGTATAGATAATGGATGGATGGCCTGAAGAGGTAAATAAGTATCCAATAATTCCCTAGAACAAAGCAAAGGTTAGAGATAATTTTGTGTAGCAGGTACGTATACGTTTTTGTGGTTCCTGTCCTGTTCAACTTTTCGAAACCCCTCAGATTTATTCTGGGACACCTTGTAGGGGTCCCGAACCCCAGGTTGAGAAGCAGTGTGTTAGAGGTTAGATGTATGTATGTTATCCTGTTAATGACACAAAATGCAAACACACGGTGCTGCCATCAAGGGAGTACATTCGTGAGGGAGAGAAAGAAAGGCTCTTTAAATTGGAACCACTCCACGTTTCTTTTTGTCTTTTCTTTCACCTTGTGAACTTTAAATCATGCGGAAATTCATTTGAAGAGAAATGTCAAAGCGGAACAAGCTGCAGGAAGTCCTTATTGACTTTCAGTGACAGTTCTCTTTAGCCTTGAGTCACCTGTCAGAGATTAGCTGTCTGCCTGCTGTAATGAGCCTTTTAAAGTTTCAACTAAAACTTCCTACATTTTTAAAAAGTTGAAGGGCTTCCATGATTTCAGAGCTCTCTGGTAGCCATGTGGATTCAGAAGGGAGGAAATGACAGGGCAGAGCTGCCACTGAGAAAGCAGCCTAATCAAAATAGTTCATTAGGCAGAAATAAACTGCAAGTTGTGTTCAATCTGCTCTTTTCTTGTTGCTTAGTTGACAGAATTCTTTGTGAATATGACCACAGTGAAAGTGGTGCAGTGATTTCAGACACAAATACAGAAGATTCCTTACTATTTATATACTTTATATGGTAAAGCTATTTATGTATATGGTAATGAAGTGGGCCAAACACTGATTATTATTCCTGTTTCTGTGTAATCTGGCATGATGTGACAAGGAAGTTATTTCAAAAACACCTCACAGCTCAAGCCTAGTGTTGTTAAAATCCTTTCCAAGGCACGACCTTAGCTCAAAGTGAAATGTTTCCTACGTTAATCTGAGTTTAGATTGGAGGTTTCAGACAATCAATGCAGGTCTCACCGTGTTTATAAGAGATAGGTGTGCAGCAGGCCTGAGACTCTGGTGGCGGTTAAATAAAGATTCTGTCTGTCACTCTTTCCTTGCTCCTGTTCCCTCTCCAGCCACACATACACACACACACACACACACACAAAGGCACCCACCGTGTTTCTGGCCTATCTCCAACAGAACGGGCTCTCCCAGCTCGATGATGAAGGCCTTGTTCTTCTCATACTCCTCATCGTCAATAATCTTCACCTCGATGATCTTCCTGTTAAAAGTGAGGAGAAAGACGAGACTCAGCGAGTGCATTCCAGCTCATTAACCTTTTCAGCGTTATGCTCTCCCTCAAAATAAGAGAGTGTTCATAGCGAGTGTGTTTAGAGCAGTCTATTAAAACTGAGAAAGTCTCACCCCATCAGGCTGTAATCAGGCAGCAGGGTATTTCTGCTGCTCAGGCACAAAGCACATCTGCATGGGTAAGGACTTCCTCATTACTATCAGAAGGATCCTATTAGATAACCTTAACTAACAAATAGGATACACCACACAAAAAACGAACATGATTAAGTTTGCACTCCTCTGTTTTCTCTTGCAGAAGATGATGAGGAGCCCCTGCAAAGATGAAGGTTGAAGCCCGAGTTGACGTTGCTCAGCGGGACACTAGATGAGGCTGCTTACTTCTCCCCAGGGCCCTGATTGCGTTTTTCCTCCAGCTGACAGTGATGCAACGCGCAGCACAATCACAGTTGAGACATTTTCAATTAGGAGCACCCAGGGGAAAGCCCTAAAATGCAGCGCAAAGAGTTTTGAGGGGACACCCAGAGCAAGTAAATGGAAAAAAAAGGCTTGGGGAGATCAAAAAAAAAAAAGAAGCTGTGTGCGCGTGTGAGCAGCATCTTAGTGGACTGAGAAAATAGGCGAGATGGCATCGTTATCAGATCTGTCAATGTGTTTAGAGACGGAGAAAGAAAAGAGAATTTGAAAATAGTGGAAAGAAAGATGGATGGCACATTCTGTCAGTCCTACGCTTTAAAGATACTCTAATGTAAATATAATGTAAGTAATACATGGGATTCCTAATTTGACACACTTGACACCATTTAAGAAGAGTGTGTTGAGGCTAACAGTATCTTCACTCCCAATGTATAAGTAAGTATAAAGTAGTAGACACACATGCTTCGACATTTTCATAGTCACAGTGTGCAACCAAAACAAGGATCTCTGGTTTTGTTGCCTAATCCTAACCACACGCAGGATGTGAAGTGATCCTGGTCTTCAGTGTCTTGCACATGGACCACCCATGGATGTATAAAGAGAATTACATACAGCATCGGAGGCAGGGCCCCATTCATAAAAGTTGCTCAGTGGCGCATAAAGCCAGGTTATAAATTTACCTGGATCTTCCACATAGCTTCTGCATTGTGCGGCCCATAGAGCAAGTGGCAGTGGCTCTATAACTCTGGATTCGGCTACTAGTGAATTTTACAACTTTTAGGACATAATGATTTAAATTTAAAGTATTGATTTACAGACGTCTCTTTCATAATGTAAGTCTATGGGGAAAAGTCTTTTGGGGCCAGTGTGCATCTCGTGATGGACCCAGAAGTTATCGCTATGTCAAACTGGCTTCAAACCACCTCCATACAACTTGCAGGTATTAGAAAAGCACTTCCTTCACTCTCAAACACATTGCCATTGAACTTAATCCAGGCAGCAGTTGGTAATTAGTAATCTATAAACACAATAAAGAAGGCAGGGCTGCATTGTCGAACAGGACAGACAGTTTAGAAAGTATTTCACTGCTGTGTAATTGGTTTTGGTATGCAACTTTGAATTGGTATTGGCTGATAATGCCTGCAGTATGAATAAAACAAACCTCCAAATCAGCAAATCCAACAACAACATCCCTAATTTTCAAATGTCCAGGGCACCAAAATGTTCATGATGTGTGTATTAGTTTTGGTCCTATGGAAATCACATCAGTTTGGCCTCTTTCTGGTCTTTTTCACCCAGAGTATATAATCTTCAACAATCCATCTGTATCTGACAGGCAGAGAGGAAGAGAGAGTGTTCATTTCCACCTGGCTGTGTCATCATATGCTTCACTGTCAGCCATGTTGACTCTGACACCACAAACAGGCTTCGGTTCAACAGAGAAAAGCAGAAGGGAGGAGAGGAATGTGAGAGAGTGATGGAGGTGTGGAGAAGTGGAAGCACATTGTTTTCACTGGTGAGCTGTCACAGCAACAGCGGATAAAACTGGCTGGGTTTGCTATTTCCAGCATCACGTCAGGATGAGCGGCCAACTCTCAACAATGTTGGAAAAGATATGAAAATATTGTTTAGTCAGATGTGAAACAAGAGAGGGTAAAAAAACACCTACAACTACATGTAAATCCATTTAGTGGGGGACAAGTGGGAAGGAAGACGGAGGAGAGAAATTAAAAATCTCCTATATTTGATATCTTATAGCAGATTTCTTTTCTCTAACCATTTCCAGACAACTGCCTGTAGCAATATCTTGACTAACAATATACTTTCATACTGAGTTACATAGAAAATTAACTCGCGAAATGCCTTCCCCAAGCAGCGATTGTCCAATCATAGCTTAGCAATGGTAATTAGGCACAAAACTAAAAACACAAGAGCAAAAGTGTGAGGAATGCATTAAACAGTGTGTTTATCTGCTCTAACATAAGCTGCAATCATTAGCATGTACAGCTAACTAGCTTACGTCACACAGTCCAAGGCCAAGGAGCATTTCTATTAGAACGGTCTGACATTTTTGTTTATCATTCTCATAATACTAGGACTAACTAGCTCTACACTGGAGTACAACAAACTTAATTCATGTACAGTACATGGTGTGTCTTCTACACATGCTTGTTTTAAAATAAATCAGCTGGAAACATTTAAAAGTCAGCCGAAGACAGTGTTTTAAAGCAACTCTTTGAGCTAACATTAGCTATATTGGATAGCTAGCTAAAGCTAATCTGCCAGTGACAGCTGTCATTTCAGCAGTTGTTGGCTAGAAATGAGAAGCCTGCTTTTGTCCACCTCTGTCTGAAATAAAGGACCCATTGTTCCAAAAATTACTAAGAATTTGGAGAAGTAAATCCGCCACCATAATCATTGTAAACTGCGTATGTATCGTTTGATTAACAGACGTAGCAACAGTAACTAAAGGGGGCAGGGCTTAATGAACAGTGAATGAGAGATGGGGGAGGGAGGAGAGGAAAAAAGAGAGTTTATAAAAATGAAAAAAGACATATAGAAAAGAGGGAAGGAGACAGAGAGACAGAAAGAGGTTGAAAGAAGAGTATGAGTAATGCATAGATTCCACTGAGATGTGAAGGGTTACGACTCAATACACACCGAGTTCACTCAGGGGGACAAGAGAACACACACACACACACACACACACACACACACAGTGACGTATTACAATTTACCTTGCATATACAAACACAGACAAATCATATAATCTGCAACGATAAGAAACATGCGCACATGCACATTGCACAGATTGTGGTTTGTATGAACAGACAGTCCACCACCCCCGCATGCACTCTGTTCCACTAGTAATACAGAAACCCACACACACAAACACACACTCACTATTCAGCTCAATGTACACAAACATGATACGCATGAAAACACGTTCCTGGTAAACACTTGTGGGATTCATAAACATATATATGCATTAATCTAGCAAATTTATTTACACGTGCAGATGACACACACACACACACACACACTGACTGTAGTAATTCCATTATTCATAGTTGGTGTTGGCTGTAGCAGCACTCCCATCTGTGCCCTCCTCTCTCCATCTCTATCTCAGCCCCTGTCCCTTCTCTTTTAGCCCCTTCTTCACCTCGTCTTCCTCTCTCATTGACTTGGTTCTGACTGTTGTGACATACACCCAATTCTTCCTTTCTCGTTTTCCCTCCAATCATTTTATAAACAGACCAGCTTATTGTGCTCATGGCCCCTGAAGGCTAGAGTCTTTCCCAGCATCAGTCTTCAATTATTCATGTGAACATACCTGTAATTGATATCAAGGATTAGGCCTTTAACACCTTCCTAGCTCAAAAACTGCATTATCATCCCATATAATAACCAACTGACAAATAGAATCGCAACCAGAAAGAAAACACGCAGACTGTAAACTTGTTAGTTTATTGAATTCTTCCTACAGATACAATCCTAAATGCAATACATTACTTGAGTCTTCACTCCCTCTCTCTCTCTGTCTCTGTCTCTGTCTCGCCTCCTCTCTGTATTTCTACCTTGTTACTTTTTGACACCTGCTCCCCAGAAAGTTCCTCTGTCAGACAGTAGCCTCAAAGCCCCGGTCTGTCAACCGACTGACACAGAACACAGACACACACACACACACATGCAGCAAGTTCACTGAACACAGAAATTACACTGCCAGAAATAAAGACTGAAAAAGGCAGCCAAAAAAAAGAGACTGGCAGGGTGACAAAAGGTCAATAAAAGGTATTGTAGATTGAAAAGCCCCAAACAGAATCAAGTGGACTGTAAATCAATTTAATTGATTAAGTTTTATATCGCCAGAGTGTGTGCATGTTTGTGTGTGTTTGCATGTGGCTCTAAAGTTCTTATAGAAGTGAATGATTGAGCAACAGTTTGATTTGATTAGGTGAGACCTCATCGCATTACTTAATGGACACAGACTCTCTTTATATCTCTGTCTCCATCTCTTTCCATTTTCTTCTGGCTCCAGCTCTGCTTTTGATTGACCACCACTGGAAGCCGTGTTTGAAAGACTGACGTGAGCATGTGTGTGTGTGTGTGTGTGTGTGTGTGTGTGTGCGTGTGTGTGAGAGAGAGAGAGAGAGAGAGAGCATCTTAGAGAAGCGCAGCAGCAAACAACTCATTTCCTTGAGTGAGGCTGATTTATATACACACTCCAGTTTTTACCGTTTCTGCCTCTGGCAGAACCTCTAAATCTCTCTATCGCTCTCTCTCACACACAGTAAAACTGAGATCACAAAAATGTCATAGTTGAAATTGTAACACAACAATGCAAGTCACAAGGCCGTTGTTTTCCTAAAGCAAAGCCGTCCCCTCTGCTTGGCTCTTTCTTTAACAGAAAGTGAGAAAGATGGAGAGGAGATGAGGAGGAGGACATCTTCAGTTGACAACCAGTATTGTAATAATCAACCAAAAAAACCCTAAACAGGATTACAGTCATTTGATTAAAGTCCAAAAGGGAGAGCTGTTACAGTCCTTGAAACCTTTGAGAAAATGGGGGATAGCACCTTGGGATACTCAGATACTGGCTTAAGGAAAAACAACCTTTAGCTTGTGAGATAACTACAATACAGTATATTACACTTACCCTATAACATTTTATTTAATTTAAATAATGCATGACACTGACTGTATATGGAGTTAATGCACTTTGAAACTGCAGGCTGCAAACTCAAATATCTTCTTTGGACTTTCACTTGGTTTAGTTAAACCTGCAACTGTTTGGCCACTTAAAGGCAGCAGAACAAGCTGTAAACACAACACTTTGTGCAATTTTTATTTCTGAGCGACAGCAGCTTTTTAGTTTTTCCAGATAGTAGAAACATACAGTTGTGTGTGATCAAATGACATGCGTTAGTCTGAATCATTCTCTATTTGTCACACACACACACACACACACACACACACACACACACAGACACACACATGCATGCACTTCTACAGGAGCAGGTAGGCTGAAAGAAAACCTTCGTTCAGCTCTTCTCGTCTGAGTGGAGGCAACAAAAAGAAAACAATTTGAGGGAGGCCAACAGAGAAAGTGAGACAGATAAAAAGCTCTTAAGGGGAGAGATATTACCCCTCTTAATGATATCATAGAACGCATAATGAGAAACACACTCAAAGCACAAAACACACACACTTTGTCTCTCCCACATAAACACTGTTGCTAAGTGGTCTCCAGCTGTGGTGAGCAATAAAGTTGCATCTCTGGTGTGCGTGGGATGACAGAGATGGATAGGTGCATGAGATTATTTGAGGTCTGAGGAGAGGGACATAGGAAGATATGGAAGGGGAGGAGGATGAGGCTGTGATAGAGAAAGGGTAAGAGAAGGAGGAGAAGAAGATAAGGATGCGGAAGATGAGAAACGGGATGAGAGCAGGATATGAAGTGAGAGGAAAAAAAGCCAACTGAGAAGAAACTGCAGAAAAAGCCTCTCACGTGGGTAATTCAATATAATCAGGGCACAAGTGACCCTCTGACACATAAAATAACACATGGATGACACTGTCTGGTCCTCCACCAAAAGGCTATCATAGAAAGAGGTTTTATTTCCACAGCATAACCTGGTAATGGATGACACATCCATCTAATGTTGCGATGGTGCTCGGACGATGCGTGAAGCTCTAAACTGATCTATAATCCAATTGCCACATAAGAGGCATCTACTGTATGGAGGAACAGCCAGAACACCTTGATGGAGAAACATAAATCCAGCTCCAACCCACCTCTGTAGTGGCTATGAGTGAAATTTGAGAGAGCTTCCATTTTATCAGCCCAGCCTGTAGGCCTACTGCATAAACAGCCACTGTTGGCATCCAGGAAAGACAGGAAGAAGGGTTAGAGGCATGAGAGAGGATAGAAGGGAGGAAGGGTGTTAGAATCTGAAACACATGGAGGATGTATGGTTGGCATGGAAACCATGACATGAAGTGGAGTACCACCCCCCGTACTCGCATATACGACATACTCACAAATCTCAGTAGCTTATACCCTTGAAGTCTGTCTTCAGATCAGTCTCGGATGGCATACACACAAACGCACATACTATCTTCCTATCTGCATTACGTTGTGTAGGATTAAGCTATGTCACAAATCACATCACGCATATATTACCACACACACACACACACACATACACACACGCACACAAATCTGCATGATATACTGTAATCCAGAGGAGCTACTGTAATGTTATCCACAGGGAGTAAAAAGGGATGGAGGATGATGAGAAAAAAATTGTCAAGTGTAAAACAAGGAAGAGAGAATCAAGAAAAAGACTGACAGAAGAAGAGATAAGTAGAAATGAAGGGTAGAAGATGACAGGCTCAGATACAAAAAGAAAAAGGAGAAGGAAGGAGAGAAAAATGGCATGCACCAAGACAGAAGTAATGGCGAGGGAAGTATGGCAAGGGGAAGAAAGAGGAGAACAGAGACGATGGAGGAAAGAAAGATAGGCTGTGATTTTGGTGAGAAACAGGGGGACGACTGACGAGGTTTGATCTCGTTGCCCACATGAAGGTTGGACTGACGCATGAAAGCACTACTACTGCTTCTCTCATTAGGCTAAAAGTAGAGTAGACCAGATAGGAGCTGACATATATACATACACACATGTAGAGTGGCAGCAGTATAGGACACAGTCTGCACACTTGCATGAGAGAATTACCGATGACAGTTCAATTTTAATCAGATATGATGCATTTCTTACATGCTTTGATGACGCATTAGAAATGCTAATGGCTTAGTCATCGGTTTTTTAAGACCCCTTAGTTTAAGACTGTACATTAAAGTAAAGTATGTTAAGAAGAGAGAAAGCTGTTAGCAGAATCTCACTCTGTAGTGCCGGCAGCAGACGTCTGTGATGGTAAATATGTCAGATTTTACAATACACTCCTTTGTTGCCCAAGGAGAAAGTCCCCAGACTCCCTTCAAAAATCACTGTTTTTTTGATTTGTTGTGTTAGAGAAACTTTATATACTTTGTAACTATACTTTATATACACTGTGTACAACAAATGATTTACTCTTCATACCGTATTTGTATTTCTTTATGTAAAAAGTTTGTTTTAAAACATTGCAGTTCACCTGTCTGTTTCTAGCCAAATTAAAATGAGAGACTGTAATCAGCAGATATTTGCGTTATTTCTGGTGCCACATTTTGAGAAATATATTCTTCTGATATGTTGAGCAGAAAGTGCGGCTTGCCTCTGCTGCTCTATGTGTCGTAGTTGACAATGTGTGCATCTCTTTCTCTCTCAGCTGTGTGTGTGTGTGTGTGTGTGTGTGATGTGTTACTTGGAGAGGGCCTCATGAGGACAAGACTGCACTTAACAGTTTTCAAGAGGGAGCAAAAGAAAAAGCAGGGAGTGTGAGGGCATTAAAAATTAAAGGAAATGCAAAATGGCCAAAAATGAGGGAATGGAAGTGAATTGGTATTTAATGAAAAGCCTCTGCATTTGTGCATATACTATAAATGTGAATCAACTGCATATATACATAACCTAAACACATTCATAGCAATGCACACTGCATTAGCTCCTTTTCCCCACTTGCATGCTAAATACACAGAATTCGATTCACACTGACAGTATGGGGAGTTGGGAGTGAAGGCTTAGCTGCAGATTTGAGGCTCATGACTTCAATCATATGAGACAGACAGACAGACAGACAGACTCTCTCAGCTATTTTTACACGGCAGTTGACCCTGCTTGTGTAATTTGTGTCCATTTAAAAAGTGAGAAGAGAAGCCTGACAGTACAAACGGGTTTTTGGGTACAGAGGAATCACAGTGCGCAGTTTGCACCCGAAGGGACCTCATGAGAGCGCATGAATCTGTGAGTCAGCCGAGAGTTGTTGTTTTTCTGTGTGTGTGGCTCGTTCATCATGGGTCAGGGGTTTGACACTTTGACTTTATGTAATAGTTTATGTAAGTGTATGTGTCGTCAGCCATTTTGCATCCTTCCCAGGAAGCACTGGGTAACAGTTCAGTCCTGGAAAATGGGATAAAGAGACAAGGAAACTTCACCTGAACAGCGGCAACTAGCTTGTTAGAGTAAGTATTATTCGTTTACAAGGCAGCGACTCATTTTGCTCATCGGGCATGAGAAACAGGCAGCTGTTACTTTGTGAAAAGTGGGCAAAAAAGGAAGACACTTTTCACAGCTACTGTATCACCTGTACATGTAAAACCAAATGTTAATTGCCTTTGCAGCTGCAGTGCAATTGAAGCAGATATTCTTAATCTGTTAATCTGCATTTTTCATAAACAAGGCAAATGATTTTCAACATATTTGACAGTCAAATTGGACTTTTTTGATGAAATATTAACCACTTTTGCTTAATGTCTTTGGAACTGTATGACTCTATAAAAGCCATGCTTGTACACAACAGCATTACAGTAGGCTACATAACTTCAATCCCCAGACTCTTTAGCTTGAAGCTGTCATTAGGCGGTTGCCATGGTGATGACCAAGATACATTGTTGTTGTGTTTCAGAAAACGTTGTTTAAACATTGCGGTTGCCAGTTCTGCTCTTCCCGTCCTGCAGAGCTTTTTAGCAGCTTTTAGTTATACATTACCATCAGTTGTTTTGTTTTGTTACAGCAGAGATGCATGGAGAGATGGGTGGAAATGAGGATAGATGAGAAGAGAAAGAATGGCTTGGGAGAGAAAACAAAAAGAGAAATACAAATAGAAGAATAGGGAAATACAAAATAAAGAAACAAGCCAATGAATGTAAGGATAAAGGATGGATCAGTGAACAGGGAACAGCAGATGGGCAGATTAAAGCCAAAGGCAAAGATGGAGCGAGTAAAATGCAAGGAGGGAAAACCATTTTCAAAGAAAACGACGAGACTAGAAAGACGGAGAGAAAGAGTAAAAGTGAGAAATAGACAAAAACAAAATAGCGAGACAGACAGACATGACTTAATCTGAACTACTCCTTATGCTCTCTCCATCTTTATTGTGGGTGGAAAAAGCAGCGCTGAAAACAAACAAACAAAGAGAGATAAGTGTGCGACAGGCACTCGTCCTTCCTCCTCTTCTCTTGGCATCCCTTGTTCTTTTATCCCCCTCCTCCTCCTCTCTCTCTTTCTCTCTCATCTCGTCTGTTCTCATGTATGTTTTAACGCTTCTCATCATATATTTATGTTCTGGTCAAATAGGGGGTCTGCCATGGAGAACCAAGCTGTTTGAAGAATGTCATAACACACAGACAAAATCCGTTTGCCTCTATGTAGTTTGGATGGAAATTAGGTTTCGTATCATACATATTCTGTATCAGCTTGGGTGAAATATGCAAACTCAATTATTTTTATGGCTAGATTTCGTACATACACATTTTCTAGATTATCTTGTGCATCAGTTCATACACATTTCCCCCAAATTTAGCCTGAAGTATTTGGCATGTTTGGAAACTTGACCATGGCCAAAGTAACCTGCTAGGGGGCCCTGGGGCCAAAATGAGTTGCTGGGCCCCCTGTTCCTCCCACTCTGTGCATTTCTGTGCAAAGAAATATCAAATTTTTGGTTTCTTATCTCACAAACCAAGAAGAAGGGTGACATAAAGTAAAAATAAGACAAAAAAAGAAAATATACACACTTAAAGAAGTACAAAATAAAAAGTGAGCGGTTGGCTGCCTGCATTTTAAAAAACGGATGAAAGACAAATAGTTTGGTAAAGATATTTCAAAATGGGTTTAGGTTTCTATTAGGTAGTCTATGAAAAGCCACTAAACATCCAAAAACGTTTCTATGTTTCAGAAGTGAATCAGCATAGCTGTCCCTTGTTTTTTGGAGATTCAATGATTCCCAAACTAAAAGTATATCTTTTTTTGGCCATCACGCCCCATATTAATGCTTGTTGGCGGCTATATGAAAAACTCCTCATCAACTCTGAATAAAGATTAGAAACTAATGGTGGGAGGAGGACAAGGAATTTAGCAACAGTAGAATGGAACATACAATTTGTCGGGGCATGTCTCTTACTTAGTGGTGCATATTCTCGAACACATTTTCAATTAAATTAGCACAAACACTTGACACATAGTAAGCCTGTAGCATTTAGGGCCCCCTGGAGTTCTGGGACCACGGGGCCGCTATCCACTTTGCCCAGTTGGTAGTCCAGCCTTGATCTACTCTAGAATTTAAGAAGAAGTTCAGTGGGTTTGAACATTATGTGGCTGCACAGCATGAGTTTGTAATGACCCCGGTGTGATAAAGAGGTTAGTAGTTAGAAAATGAATGTGGTCAGCGGTGGTCCTCACAAATATAGACAATCTGTTGTACGTGTGTAATGACACCTTGGTTTGATCGACTGGCATCAGTGGCTCAAGGTGAGGGCCTTTAGGCAGTGGGGTATATATATCGCCATGCCAACCGCTGCCAAGCATGCATGCGGCTGCTTGCCAAAGGCTCTCACCCACACACACACACACACACACACACACACACACACACACACACACACAAATTCTCTCCCTGCCTCTGGCACAGGAAAAATTACCACTCATTCTTCCTCTTTCCCTCCTCTTCATCCCCCCATTCTCCACCCAGGGTGCCAACAGTTGGCCTCACCAAATGTGAGCCATTCTCCTCGCCCATTGTTCCTTCCTCTCCTCCTCCTGTTCTTTTTGTTTTACTTCCCTCCCTCTAGCCATCATTTGCTCCCATTCTCTCACTTCCCACCTCCACCTGCCCTTTCCTCTCCCTCTTGTCTTTTCTCCCAGCAATTTATCTGTCTCCCCCCCCCCCCCCGACTCTGTCTGTCTTTCTGTCTCACCCCCCTCCTTGGTCCATTTGTCTTTCTCTCTCTCTCCTCTGTTCTCATTTACTGCTTGTCCCTGAGCCTATTCATCTTCCTCCGACACCTTCACTCTCCTCCTGTGTCCCCCCCGTCTCTCTATCTGTCTTTTATATATCACTCACGATGCGTGCATAAGACGTGTTTATAACCTGGAGGTCATGAGAGGTTTTTATCATTGGCCATCAGGGGAAATGAGAGTAAGGAAAGTGAATGAACCACCAGGAATATTACTGTGTCTGTGTTACTGTAATATAGGTGAATTATAAAAGTTAATGTAATTGACCATACAACCTCCCGTCAGTGTTTTACTATTACATGTAGCTATTATAGTAAAATAAAAAGTACAGGTGTTGATATACGGTATACATATGAAGTATTATAGTAAAAGAAAAGGAAAAGAAAAAGTACGGTCGCTGGTATATATATATTAACTGTACATATAATAAAGCCGTGGAGGGCAAGGTTTTCTTCGTCCTCGTTCCTCCTCCGCAAACCCTCCCTTGCTTCTGTCGCTCCACTGCACTTAGATGAATCTGTGCACTCTCAAGAGCGCAACGCAGGACATTTTTAAATGCATCTCTCCGTCTTTCAATTTATTTTTCCGTATTTTTTCTCCCCTTCACATGCGTATCTCTCTATCCAGTTTACCCTTCACCTCTTATCCTCCCCTCCATTTGTATTTACTGACCATCAAAACCCTCTATGCTAAGCTTTATTGGCAATGCCTTAATGGCAGGCTGAAGACATCAATAACCACAAAACATGGAGTACACTAATAACTGCTTATAAAAAGAGCGGGAGAGCGTGTGTGTGTGTGTGTGTGTGTGTGTGCATATAGTATGTGTGTGTGTTTGTTTGTTTAAAGTCTGGCCTGTGCTGACCTTTAAAAAGCCAAACTTTCTTAATCCCTGTTTTTCTCCTACAAACATCTAGTGTTCAAACTGCACTTGCTGTTAACATTTACACACAGAAATACACACATGAAAAAAAGAGGAACAACAGAGAATTAAAAGAAGAGAAGGAGGCAAGAGAGCGATGCTACAGCGAAGGGTGATAAAGATGGAGGGCAAACAATGAAGCAGTAAGGAGAAGCAGTGCAGCCAAAGAGAGAGCAAAAGAGGTGAGAAGGAACGGATGGGTGAAAGATAAGACTGCGAGGGACGATATATCATCCTGTAAAATGAAGAAGGAGACAGAGAAGATATCCGCGATGGGAAGAATAAAAGTGAAGAGACGACAGGGCAGGATGATGGATGGAGCTAAGGTGGAGGACAAAAAGAAATAGAGAGATTAATAAAGGAGAGGAAGGATGAGTGAGAGACAGATGGATGTTGGCATATCAGGGGAAGAATAACAGGATGGAGAAGAGGAGAGTTGGAGGGAGATGAAGGAAGAAAGCAGGATGAAGAGGGAGAGAGAAAGGGAAAATGGGGGACAGAACGATGAAAGAGACAGTGAGTTAAATGGAGTCGGGTGGCGAGAAGAAGAAGAAGAACTAGTAGTGGAAAGAGTCCTGAGAGGGAGGGTGAGAGATGTGAGTTGCGATGGAGAGCTTGTGTGAGTCACATTGTCTCCTCCGCAAGCTATTAGTGATTTAATCACTCTGACATCACCGAGTGTGTGTGTGTGTGTGTGTATAGTACCAGATTACCCTTAGCTAGTGCAGTCAGGATCTAGATCATCACTCTTCCACAGCAGCATGCATCCATCATGTCACAGTCAAGTTTCTCAAGCTATGGGCTGAGACCCCAAACCAGGTCACAGGTTCTCACTGGTGGGCCTCCACTAGACTGATCTATATCCTCTGTGGGACTGATATTAGCAGTTCGATGCACTAAATAACTGGTCTAATATGACAGAAGTTAATATTGTGTTGACACAGCAGTAACACGCTGCATTTTAGACTCGAAACCTGAGACGAAAAAAATGCAGCGTCATTCCAGTCTAACGGTCACATCAGCATTTAACATGGAAAAATGTTTAAAATGAGGCAAGAGTTGATGGTACAAATACATCTTTTGAAGAAAAGCAACCAAGTCGATGAGCTTGCTAACAGTCAGTTAGCAAGCAGTTAGCTTGGAGTGCTATTTTTCCTCTCTTCAAATCAATCTTTATCTGTCACACACATCATTATACAAGCACAATGCTACATTGCCATGGACAAAGATTGTGCAATAGAAATTATTAAGAAAATGTAGTAATAGTATGTGCAAAAGGGCAGTCTTTATTTGAACTTGTGAGATGAGCACAAATGTGATGATGGTGGACATGAAATATTATTAGTATTAGCAGTAAGCTACAGTAGTTCGCCAACCAGCCCTGCGAGTAATGTCTTCGTCACCAAGCTTACAGATCCAAATATATCATGAGGACATACAGACTAACTTCTCCGTGCCACTTCCTGGTGCAACCAGGCCGTCAAGATAAATTAGAGAATCATAACCAGATTTTGAAGGTTGCTGCCAAAATGCAATGCAGCATGAATGACTGATTACTTGCTCAAATTTCGTCTCTGCAATGCAATCTACTTCAGAACCTGAATGCAACACGGTGTAATCATTTCAGTTATTTCAGATCCAAAGTCTAACTATGGAATAAAAGCACTGTGAATGACAGACTATTGACTGAATACTGTTATTATCATCATCACCTACAGGCAGAAACAACCTGTCAAAATGAGACAAAATGTAGGAAATTATTTTATATAAGTCCAACCACCTACTATTAACCTTTCTCTTCAAATTAAATTCCTAAAAACAGTTATCCAAGCACTTACCATCTGATTGCACCTGATTGCTACACCTACTGCATTCACCACTTTCTGCAATCAGAATATTTCTTTTATTTGTTGTAAAATCTGACCAGTGTTTCTCTTGACGAGAGTTTGCTAACCCCTGCCATGGCGCAGCACCAGACCAGTCTGAGGCTGCATTATCATTTCACGTCACTTCATTAAACCGATTCTGCCATCGGAGCAGTATCCGATCACGCACAAACAAGAGGTGACTGCTCTAATTGAATTTAACAATGCCCTCTGACCAATCAGAGGGTAAACTGTTGGGCAATATGAGGCCGTGCATACACTATGTCAGCAAAAATGATCAAAGCAAAAAGGGAAAAGAGATTTCTGCAGGATGTGAACAGACAGAAGAAGAAAGTAATGAAGGAAACAAGAGAGAAGGAAAATGTAAACCATAAGGATTTGAATCTTATACAGAACTCAATACCAAATTGTAAAATATTTATTACTACTAGAGGTGAAACGATTAGTTGATTAATCGATTTGTCAGTCAACAGAAATTAATTGGCAAATATTCTGATAATTGGTTAAATGTTCCTGTCATTGTTTGAAGCAAAACATTTCAAATGTGACCTGACTTCAGCTTCTCACTAGTCAGGATTTGTTGCTTTTCTTCGCCTTCTGTTATATTAACCAAAAATCAGTGTTTTGGACCAAAAAAAACAAACAAGCAGAAGACGTCACCTTGGGTTTAGGAAGTTGTGATGGGATTTTTTTCACTAGACCAAACAATAAATTGATTAATTGAGAAACTGAGTGGCAGATTAATCGATAATGATAATAATCTTTATTCGCAGCCCTTAATCACTACTGAATACTTAATGTTGAAAGATGAATACCAATGAATTTATAACAGTGAAATATTTTATATTAAACATATATATTCATGTGGCCTGAATTCCAGTAGGTCATTTAAAGTTGTACAATTTGAAAAACCTGATTTTTTTTGTTTGTTTGTGGTTTTCTGTTTTTCAAATTGGAATGGTAAAATTCAGACACCAACATTTCAATCAGGTTACATTTTGTCAGTCATGTGACCCAGGACAGAGAAGCTCAGATTGGTGACCGGAGACGTCGGACACATTTTTTTGAAAATGAAATACATGTTTTTCAAATTGCAAAATTTGAAATTAGCTTCTGAAAAGAGGAAATTCAAACCACATATATTCAGAAACATGGTTTTCAAAGTTTAATATTTCAATGCTTTAAATGCTGTGGTATTTAACTTTCAACACTACACATCCAGTATTGAATACATTTCCCAATTAAGGTTACTCAGTTGTTTATATGATGCCTTTGGGCCTCCTGGATTGCTTTGACACACAGAGAAGAAAGGGGGCACCCTTCTTCCAGCACAAATAGAATTTAAATGTTCAGTCTCTTTCAATGGCAGATGGTGGAAGGAGTGGCAAAATGATTTAAAGAACCACTTCCCACAGGTTTATCCTCTGCGTAGGCAAAAAAAAAAGAAACGTAAAACACACAGAGGATGCAGTGGGTTTATGGGGAAACTTAGCAAGAGCAGGGGTGTGAAACAGAAGCTACCAGTCACTGCAAACATGGCCTTATTTGTTTCTAGGAATAACCTTAGGATAGTATAATGAATTTGATGAATTCATAAGAGGCCTGCCACGTTGCAAGGCCATCCCATAACATACATGCAGTGGTCAATTCAGAGAAAAAAAACTGGGAGTAAACTCAAAATTAAATAAATGTAAAAGTGGCACCCCGGCTGACCCCCCTGGAGCTTCTCCCACAGCCTTGTTGGTCAGTGAACCCAGCACTGTGGCCTTTAATGTGGTCTTGGTGTGGTAGGGCGGGGGCAAGTGGAGCAGGGAGGCCCAGGGCAGATGAGGAGCTGGGAGAAGAGGGGGTTATAGCGGGTGTATCTGTCCCCTGTTGAGGCTCTAATCATGGGCATGGAAGGGCAGGGGCAGCCTGTTGCCGCAGCTCACGGTAGGTCTCTGAGCCGTGTGCAGTCCACAGGGGCTTGATTACAGGGATGCATTGGCAAGAGTCAGTGTGTGCATGTATGTGTGTGGGCGCAGGACTCTGACCATAGGGTGTGTTTGAGTGTGTGTATGCTTGGCAGAGAAAATTGCTGGGACTGCAGTGCTAAAAAAACAACCACAGGGGAAGAGCTAAGAAGTACAAAACGAGTGACACAGAGAAACTGAGAGACAACAGGAACAGGGAGTGACAGGGATGCTAAATGGTAGAATTGTATAACAAAGAGACAGAGGCATGAAGGGAAAGAGGAAATAGCAACAACAAGGGGTAAAAAAGCAGACAGCCAGACTCAGACAAAGGCAGTAGGGTTAGCATTTCAAAGTCAAAAGCAGCTTCAACTGAAAGCTGTTTTGTATCGCAACATCCTACTGCTCCATATACCCGTCTAAACCACAACTGTAAATCCCTAACTGCTGCTTTAACTGTCAGGTTGTTGGCTTCGTGTTAGACCCACAAATCAATAGACTTTTCTGCTGTTAAACAGCAGCGCTGCAAGACAAAGACACTGAGAGAGAGGAGCCAGAGGCGGGGATTTAAAAACGGGTTAAAATTGTGTTTAGATGAAGCCAGAGGTGCTTTGTGTGTGTGTGTGTGTGTGTGAGAGAGAGAGAGACGCTGCCGGTGGAATTACTGTAGTACGGCGGAAAACGTCAATAGGCAAACAGCAGACGGCAGCTGCCACATCGATTTCAATACACAGCTGAAGCATAATACACACAAGCTCGCACACATGACGAGAAACGGGTGCACACACGCGCGCGCAGAGAAAGCCTCCAAAGTTGTTAAAGATGTTGACTTCAGCTACTTAACTTTGACTGCTCTGACATTGGAGGAGATGAAGAGAAAGAGGGGAGGATAAGAGAGAGTCAAGAAGAAGAAGAGAGAAGAAGGAAAAGAGAAGAAGGAGGAGAAACAAGAAGAGGCAGGAAAGAGTTATTTCTTCTTCTTCATTCAGTCCGTCTTTATCTCTTTCTGTCCTCCGTCTTTCTCTCTGCCGGGCAGACCGTGACCATGCTGAAATGTGATTTGACTCTTTAATCTTCATAATCCATTTGGCCAAAGAATGCTTTCCTTTACTAATTAAAGAACAGACAATGAACATGTATCTCACACATGAACGCACACACACACACACACATTCAGAGTGGTAGATGTTTTAGAATCGGACAGAAATGGAAACAGAAATGGAATAAGAGATGAAATCAATGAGAGAAAAAATGTGTTTAATCATATGGTTCTTAGCATTTAAACTTTCAGTGCAGACACATGACAGCAGAAAAACAAATCCTTAGAAGAAACCGACAAATCAAAAAACAACAAAGCTCCCTTTTCTACTCCCATAATTTCTCCCTTTTATTCTTTATCTCTCTATTTTTCTGTCGTCTCCTCTTTGTTGTGCTTACAATGAGAGGGATCAAAAGTTGCTAAGGCAACGAACCTTAGAAGAATAAAAAAAAGAAAGCCCTGTCATCATTATAGAGACGGAGGAATCCTGACGTTCTTCAGAAGAACGGGGAGAAAAGGGGGAGATGGTGGGAGGCAGAGAAACAGAGGGCGGGGTGGGGGTGGGGGGCTGAAAGTGTTTATCTGCCCATTAGCAGGCTGCTATTTGAACCTGAAGGGATGAGCGGCATGTAGTGGAGAAGACATCAGAGAATGCAATGCAACTGCCAGGAAACTGTCCTGAAATGCACAAATATGTGCCTGTATAATCGTATATGAAGCTTAAAGAGTCTTTTTGACAGTACTGAACTCTCTATACTAGCTCTAGTTTAGACTGTAAAACTGTAATGATGAGATTGATAAAAAGGTGTAACTGAGAATAGACAGTGTGTAACTGAAAGGACAAAACAGGTGGATCAATAATACCGTACATCATTAGACAGAAGTTGGTAAAAAAAAAAAAATCTAAATAAATAAGGAACTACTCTATCTCAGAGAAACAGCATGGGAAACTCAATCATACCCGCAGATGATGGAGTACATGGTTTCATTATGAGGCCCACAGTGAAATAATAGTCATTAGACGTGGGCAGATATAGGAATGACGTAATAGCGTGCAGCCTTGAAAGAAGTAGAAGTAATGGGAAATGACTAAAGCTGCTCATTTACTTTAATACAGCTGAAGTATTTATTTCAATTAATGAATGTATTATTATTATTATTATTATTATTATTATTTCCATTAATGTCGTCATTGTTTTCCCTTTTGTAATACCTTTGCATTGTATGTTATTTCCTCTCTTTCTTGGATATATATATATATATATATATATATA
>LKNJ01004167.1:2241-39246 GCA_002120245.1 Maccullochella peelii | reverse complement strand
TTTGGAACTTTTCTCAATCTCAATGAATCAATACAATCCATTGCATTTAGTTTTTTCTGTCACTTTCAAAAAGAATGCCCTGTCATACTGTAAAAGTAATCCTCGTACGATGCACAGCAGAGTAACTACACTCTTGATTAATCAAAAATGATAATTATTACTAGTTGCAGTCCTAATAATTGTATAAATACAATATGTTTTCCATAGAGGTAAATTTTAATACAGTAAGGCTGGTTTAATTATCTATTTTCAAATAGTTCCATGAAAAACCAAAACCAATAATGCATTGTTCTGTCTCTCAATACTTTCCTACTTCCTTGTCCTGCCTCATCCTCAAGCCACTACTGAAGATGTAAATCTTTAAAAATGGCTCACATAAAAGTAGTTTAATTTCCTAAAACAGCTGGGCACTCTAGTTTTTGGCAAACGTTATTTAAACAGGAGTAAATAGTGAATTTGTTGAGGACTATTTTCAGCTGTGGATTAATACACATTTGGTGTGCTACTGCGTATTTACAGCAGCAGCATGATGTATTTTGGATTGACTCAAAATAAACTACAGTGCCCATGTTCATCGAAATGAAGGAGCATGTCACTCAGTGTAAAGGTGTGGCTCATTAACATGTTTTTAAACAAAAATGGAGCTCTATGGCATAGAGGAATAAAATATATCAGACTCTGGCTAAACAGAAAATACTTAGGATCTGTTCATTGTTGGCTTTGAGATTTGTTGACAATAAGAAAAGCATGAATATTGCCTGTATATGTATAAAAAACTCTTTGGTATCACAGATTCATTGGTTGTACTGACATACAGCAACGAGCGATAATCATTGAATTTAGGTGTGTGTTTGTCAAAGGATCAGAACCTGCTATCAGCTGAGCCAAGGCCTTCCTCATTTGAGTTGGACGCCACTCCTTCCCATCCCCAAGTAGGAAATATGATACAGACATTTACATAGCAATAAAGTCAGGGTGAACCTTGGCTGATGAATTATCGTAAGTGGGAGCGGGGCAGACTTTAATTCCAGCCTGGGCTCATAAAAGACAGTAGCCCTTTGTCGCTGACTCTGAAGACGATCCTTCAACGTACACTGGTGTCACGCTGGATGTTAGTTTCAGAAGCAGGACAATATACTGGTAGTAAAAACCCTAAGGTTTGCCTACCCTTTGGCCCATTGAATTACACTTCTTGAACACTTCACCCAACCATAAAGCATCCCACACAGAAAAGCACCTTCTTTAAAAGGACAGGTATGCTAATCACATGCCTGTCCGGTGACAAACAGAAAGCTTCTGTTCTTTAACGATACAAAAGGTTTGAAAAAGATGCTTTGTTCAGTCTGATGCTGAGCTCAATGCTTTCTCACAGGTACTGGGTGCTGTGGGAGTAACAGGTGCAGCATGGGAAACGCTTTAGAGATGGAACAACTGGTGTGGATTTCACCTCCTTAGGCCGTGAATGATCTCTGGTGTCTCAACACTTCAGGAGTCCAACTGTTGGTTAGCTGTTGTGATTCTTATGGTTACCCAGGTGATTCACTTTGCCGAGGCTCAATTTTTTCCCCCTCCATTCCTCCCTCTTTGCCACCTTTAAAAGGATAAAAATTTAACTTTTCTGTTTGCAGGTCACCTCCTCCATCAATATTTGTTGTGTTTGACCGTGTGTGTAGCTTCACAAAGTGCGAGATACATTAGATTTCCTTCAGATTGCTCCCCCGAGAGTGGTAAGAGCTAAAAGGGTTCACATGTATCTGTTGTAATGGAGCAGAAAAGATCAAAGGATTAGTGTCTCCTCTGTGAAGAGGACAGAAAGTCCCTCAGCACCTATCCAGCTGCTGACTCTATAAAAATACAGCTGTATAAATACACTGTTCGCAAGCTCTTCCCATGTAAACCCCATCACAATCAGCAGGAGCAGACTGTGTGCAGGCGTAACACATTACACACAGCTAACATGGCTAATATGCTTCCTTTCCCATATGGACAAAAATGGGAGTTTGCACTGGGATTACTCATGTTCGTTGCAGCAGCGAGCAGTTCTGCCTCAGATGGCGAGAAAGCTCTCAATTCAAATTTCAAATGATCACATAGAGGAGCTTAATAGAGCAACAAGCAGTGAGGAGTGAAACCTTATCTGCTTCTTTCTCTAACCGAAACCTGAATGCCACTGTGCGGCTTGCCAAGAGCTGACGACATCACTTTGAGACAATTTGGGCTTCGTGCCCATGAAGGTCACATTCTCAGGGACATAAATGTCTGTGTCGTGCGAAATGGTATTGAATTTAAATAATTTTTCATACAAAACAAGACACTTTCCTGATGATTCCCCAAAATACTTTTTTTTTTAATCATTTAAAAACTTGATTTCCAAAATGTTACATATCCATTTGGGAAGAGAGAAAATCAATATCTGTGGTGCATCTTTCACTCTGAATGAAACTGAAAAAAACACACACTCTCCATGGCCTTTTAAAATGTTCCTCACGTCAGTAAAGGGTCTGCTTCTTAGTGAGCTTTATAAAGCACCTCAATCTGTAATCATTTCACAAGAGCAGTTCATTTTGTTTGAAATGTGTTCTTTTTTCTTTGTAGTTTAAAGCACGATCCACTTCAGTTCTCAGTGCTTCACATAAAAGTATGTTAAGTAAAGCGGTAATAACATCACAATTGAATCTGTGCAGAGTATAAAACAAAATTAAGGATCAGGCAAAACATTTTTGCTGAAGTTATTAAAAGGCCAATTGATTTAAAAATTCGTTTTTAGACATGTTTTTCAATGATTTTGCAGAGGATGTCATTTCAAAACACTTTATCCATCTCAAGTGACTTTACACAAAGGTTTTTAATGAGTATTTCAGTTGAATGCAGATTATTTTTCATTTCATTCACTCCTTTTGAAAGCAATTGTCTTAAGAAAGATAATGACCACCGCATTAAATAATCTGTTCTGCTCTAAAACCAGTAGAGTCTGCAGACTTTTCAGTTCCGACTCAACCCTTTCATTTGCAAAGAGTTGTGTTTCGTCGCGGCACTGAATGGTTTTGTGTTTCTCTGTCACCTAAGAATGTATTGAGGGGCGAAGCCTTTGGGGGGGCATCAGTTGGAAACAGTTTGGCAAATAAATGCATTGAGCCATTGTGTGTGTGTGTGTGTGTGTGTGTGTGGGTGTATCGATGTGGGTGTGTATGGGTGCATGAATAGAACTGATAGAGGATATTGTTTAGCTTGGGCCAGTCAAAAAGCTGCTCTTTGGCTAATTTAATAGATTCAGTGAGGGGGGGGGGNGGGGGGGTGAGCAGCGCAGAGAACATGAGGAGGAGGAGGAGGAGGAGGGAGAGTTGTTGGTGGGGGTGGGGCTTCTACCTGTTGTCAGTATAATTTTCAGTCCCTGCTGCAGTTCCCTTATTTGGTTACCTGCATCATGATTTATGGAATCATTTTAGTCTCACTTTCAGCAGAGGCATTTAGTTATTTTTCCTCATTTACATAATTTTGAAGCAAGTTTCTAGCAGCGAATCTGTAAAGATGCCTAATGAAGCACAGGGAAGTTTTTTTTTATTCGTTATTTTATTTGGGTCCCCTTAAACTCTCAATAGCAATAACAACTATTCTCGCTGGGGTCCCCAGAGCAGTTTTATTCCAAAATGTTTGTGGACACTGAACTTTTACCCCCTTATGTGATTGCTGAACACCTCATTCCAAAACCATGGGCAATAAACTGCCTCCACTCAGATTTTGGAACCTGGCTGCAGGGTCCTGGCTCCCATTAGAGCATTAGTGAGGTCCAACACTGATGGTGGGCAATAAGGCCTGGCTGACAGTCATCATTCCAGTTCATCCCAAAGGTGTTGGATGGAGTTGAGGTCAGGGCTCTGTGCAGGCCAGTCAAGTTCCTCCACACCAAACTGGGAAAACCATTTTCTTTATGGACCTGACTTTGTGCACAGGGGGTGTTGTCATGAACAGGAAAGGGTCTACCTCAATCTGTTGCCACAGAGCTGGAAGAACACTGTTGTCTAAAATATCAATGTATACTGTAGCATTATGTTTTCTCAGCCCCAGACCAAAAGTACACAAAAAATAATTTGGCCTTAAAATGTTACACAAATCTTTTCAAGAGTGCAAATGATATTTGAAATATATAATACATTGGTAAATTAAATTGGGTAAATAGATAAATGAAAATACAAAACATAACTGTTTTCTTTCGTTTTCTTTGCTGGCTAGGAGTTAGTTTGGATTGAAAGAAGAAAACGGAAATGTTTTATTTACATCAAATGCTTAATATACCTAATTTAACTACACTCTTGATTTGTTTGCACACAGAGAACTAAAGCGTGTGTTGAATGGATGCACACACTTGTTTTTACACTCTCCATTATGCACAGCACAAACGCAGAGACATGGAATACGTTTGCGGCCAGTCTTAAATGTTCCTTGACTGGTTCTTCCAGCCCTCTCTCATTCCGGCCTCACACTCAATTTACCTCGCATTCAAATCTCTCCCAATCGTGCGTTTTTCAAATGGCAGCAGCTGTGGCGTTGGGTCACGCTCCTGCTTCACCTCCACCCTTCCCTTCCCTTTTTATCTGACAACTCCCAGGCACTTTCCCTCAACATCCCTGCCTCAGCACAACCTTTCCTCTAAGGTGTTATAGTGACCTATATCACACTGAGCCAGTAAACATAAGAGGAGAAAAAAACTGCCAGGGGTCAAAGGGTAGGATTTTGAAATGCACTAATCCGCCGAGTGTATGCTGATGTGTATTTTGCTCTGCTTTAACCCTCTCTCCCTGTGGATTTAGTCCCCTTTGGCAGCTTGGAAAAGTAAATAAGGCGTGTTATCGCTGTCAGCACACCTAACTCCAACTTCCTGGTCCTTTTTCACTGTCAGGACTGTCCCTCCCTGTCACACTCACCAGAAATCAGAGCCTGTGTTAATTATTACCATCACAGCACAGTCATCTCAGTGGCACTGAGGCTTCCAAGCTGCAGTGCGATTTCAGTTATGTTGTTGTTTCTGAGATGGGCACTGTGTATCTTGCATAATGCTTTCTTTGACAGTTTCTCATCAGCCATGCTGTCCCATGCTGTTTGTTCACTGGACAATTGTCTGCCTGATAAAGTGTGAAAACTAGATGGACACAGAAAGATGTGGGTTGCAGACTGGAAAAGATAAAGGGTTGATGTGGCAAGCTACGCTCCGGCTCGAGGGAGCCGTCACCTGGCAACCAGGAGATCACATTTCGAAGTTTGTGCATGCATGTGCTAGCTGCTGTTGGTGTGTGTTTGTGCATGTGTTGGTTTCAGGCAGCGTTTGAGGACAATGTTCTTTCTCAGCACAACAAAGCTTCGCACTCCCAGCAGTTACACACTCAGACCTGAGAGATGACAAGTGAAATCAGCATCACGTGCAGTTGGCCTGTCTCATGCCCCTCACACCTTTTTAACTCTACTCTTTTTCCGCAGGGCGGGTGTCTCTGGTACGAATCACCACCCTGAGGCTGGAGGGCCTGCAGCTGGCTGACCAGGGCTTGTATGATTGTCGAATCCTCTTACTGGATGAACCCACAGATGAGCTGCAAAACGGCACCTGGACTCTGCTTTCTGTAACTGGTGAGGTTTATGGAGTAGTGTCGGTTTTTTTTGGGGGGGGAGGGGTTTTTTTGGGCTTCATGCCTGTATGGCTGAAAGCAGATTATATTTAGCTTCGTAAGGCAAAATCAGTGATCCAAATGTAAATATAGGACGAGATTGAAACCGGTTTGAACAATAAATAACGTTCGATTATGTATGATGATGGCCCTCGCCTGGTAGGTCACTCAAAACACAGGAAGTCAGAATGGATAACTTTTACTCTTCAGTGTAAATTCCACAACATACAGCAGAACAAAGCCAGCCTCGAGTACAGAAGGCATGTGTACAGGGCTCGGTATTGAACCTTAATCATTTTTGCTACCAACTTCATCATAATCTTGTTCACTCATTCTTTGATTAGATATTTGGTTCTTTTGTTTGCTTGGTTTGTTATTGAATTTATTCTCTAAAGCACTTGTTAAACATCCTTTCTCGACAGGTGCTATATGTATAGCACCTCTTTTTAAACTTAAATGTTTGAAAAACTTTTTAACAAACTTTCCAGAGAGATCAGGTAATTTGGATAACTTTTGACTTTCTTCGCACAGGATTTTGGAAAGAATCATCTCTTGACTAGAGTTACCATCATACTCATTGATAGGTTTAAATAATACATCTAAATATGAAATATGCATCATTATTTTTTTGTGCTTTGAAGTTTATCTGTATTTGCTATGACTCTAAGCACAAACATATAGAACAAAGTATCAGCCAGTGCACGCTGCAGATCAAAGCAAGGTGAGACAGTTTCACAGAGTTGGTCTGTGTGAGTGTCGGGTTAGAGATGAGAATTATAATAGATCACGACTGTGGACTTGGATGTACCGATGTGCCCTGCAGCTACACTCCTCACATCTTATTGTTTGCACTTTGCCTCAACATTTGAGCTTGTCAGTGGCCTTCACATGCTGGAAGTGCAGAGCTAAAAGAATTGTGGTTACTAGAACTAGTGATTATACAAAGGTACAATAAGGATATGAGTCCCGAGAAATTGTAATAAGCTGTTGAAGTTGCAAGTGGTTTGTTTTATGTTTGGAGTGTTTGCAGGTGTTTAAAAGAAAAGGCTCTCTGTATGTTCTCTGATGAGATGTGAGGCTTAAACTCGCAGCAAAACGTTCACGTTAGCTGATCTAAAAGGCAGCGTAACTGACATTTTCACTTCGTTATATGAAATAATAATGTAACTTGATTCCAGCAAACTGCACGCAGACTGCTGCTATTTAACAAACAGGCCGAGCGGCTGTCACACTCTATATAAATTGTTGAACGAGGGAGACAAAAGACTTAGTCTGCTAGTCCTGCTTTTCTCTTTGCAGCTTTTCTCTTACTGCTGCTGCTTGGAAGACGCTTGCTTTAGATTTCTCTTTTGCTGTAGACAGTGAAGTGTCCATATCATATTAGAGTTGTTTTTCACCTAAATGGGGTGAATCTATATGAAGAACTTCATTTTCTGATTTAGGTGTATTTTATAGAAAACCTTGTGATGTGTATCTTAAACATTAGGTGGTTTCCTCATAGATAGATGAATAGATGTTAAAAGTTAAACTCTCACCTTAATGTTTTGTTCCATAGCTCCACCCACATTCACGGAAGCCTCACCTCCTGTGGTGGAGGCTCTGGTTGGAAGTCACCTCTCTCTTGCCTGTGTTGCTAATGGCAACCCTACTCCAACCATCACCTGGCTAAAAGATGGCAGTGTGATTGAAAGAATAAATTATCAGGTATGTTAATAAAATTGTGTGCTTAAATGAATATATGGATTTTTTTATGTGTCTCTAGCAGGGCTGTTTCTTGCTATATGCAGACTAAGAGGTTGCATAGGGCCCCCAAAGCCACCCTGGGGCCCCCAAACATCATTTTGCAGAGGGCCCCCAAAAAGCTAGAAATGGCCCTGGTCTCTAGCTTTCTATGTACTGTATCCACCATAATGATCTATGTATCTTCTGTTTGTACTGTATGTATCTACTGTATTAAAATTTGTTAAAACATAAAATAAAATATTGTGGAGTAGGAGCTATCTATCTATCTAGCTATCTATGTGTCTATCTAGATAGTTTTTACTGTGTTGTACAGCTACTTTTACTAAAGCTAGCTAGCTTAGTCAGATACTTAGTTATAGTTAAAGTACCTGGACAACACAGTAAAAAAAGTCTTACAAGTAAAGGTCCTTTTAATCTAAATATTTCAATAAAGTCCAAGAGTATTAAGCAAACTGTACTTAAAGTACCAAAAGTAATAATACGTGTTCTGAAGAATAAATGGCCCCGATGACTGATATACCGTATATTATATTATTAGATTGTTAATACTGATGTATCAGTGCATTAGAAGCATTAAACTGTTACAACAGGTCGAGGTGGAGCTACGTTTAACTGTTTTATATACGCACAGGTAGTTTCGTCCAGTGATTCCGAACCTATAGGGGTCGGGCCCCCTCCAAAGGGTCACTGAGGGGTCTTGAGATGTTTAATGGGATAAAAAAGTTCTATTAGACAAATCTGTATTCATTTTTGGACTTTTTGCTTGTCTTTTCTCTTTTTTTTTTTGTTAAGTATGGAATAATTTGAACAGTTATCTAAATAAAACCATCTGATAAGTTTAGAGTGGAAATCACCGGAACTGCTACAGTAACCGCTAACAACAAGAAGCCCCAACTACACACTGCTTTTTATAATGGGACACAAGTCAAAAACGTGGGAAAACACTGGTTTAATCTCTAACGTTAAATATTTCAAACTGAATCTGCAAAGGAACTAGTAACCATAGTCGAAAAATAAACATATATATATATATATATATATACACACACACACTAATACTCAAGTGCAAGCACTTCAAAATTGGCCTTAATACAGTACCTGAGTAAATGTACTTACATTACATTCCACATCTATCTATCCATCAATCTCTCGTATGTATGTATCTGTCTGTCTGTATCTATCTATCTGTTGTATGTGTACTATTTGTATCCCTTCACCTCTCAGTTTATCTGTCATATCGTAATTACCAGGAAGGAGTCTTATCTCAGAGAGCAGTCAGCATGCAGTCAGCAGGACAGTACACCTGCCACGCCTCCAACTCTGAGGGAAATGTGACTCGCATGACGAGAGTAAAGATCAAAGGTCAGTTGCCTGTCTGTTTGTCTGTCTGTCTGCCTGCCAGTTCCTTCAGTCTCTGTGATGTCTGTGTGCCTGACTGGCTGGGAGCCACCGTAATTTACATTTCTGTTTCTCCCTCTTGCATCATATGACAGAGTGGCAACAGAAAGTCAAACTGAATTCTGCTCTTATTCTGTCCCTGTGTAGATAATATTGATATCATGATAGGAGACAGGAATATCATCTGGGATTTTGGGACGGTGCTTTATCGTGATAAAGCTTCATGTATTGCTCAATTTAAAGGCTGCATCATAGAGACGTGATAGTTTTCTGAGCTTGTTAGGCTGCTGTAGCTGAGTGAAATGAGCAAATATCTCTGTTTGGTTATCAAATTCACATTTATTAATGAAAAATATAAATGTCTCTGGAGGTATGTCAAAAATATATCATGAGATTAAATGTTTTCAACATTTCCAGGTCCTAACATGCCCTTGACAGATTTACAGAAGTTTTCAGGCTACAGATTTACAAATTTACAGTCCAGTTTAAGTACAAATACATGGAGAACATGCAAATATGCTACTGTGTATCATTGGATTACACCGACACAGCACTGCATAATACATTGTGGAATTTATTTCTGACTTCCTCCTCTTACTCCTACTCCTAGTACTCCTACTGCTGATTTTCTCCAGAGAACCAGGACGCGTCTGGAGCGTGTTGCATGGGGAAATATTTTGTTTTGGCATAATGTCTCCTTGAGGTTTCACTTCGCTTTGGAATCTCTCAGCCGCTGTGGTGACATTTTGAATAATAATCACCATGAGCCTAACGCTGTTCAGTTTATGTCACATTATCTAAGCTTTGGCTGCGTTTTTCCACAGCGTTGCCACATGGATGGATTACAGTAGACTAATGGCTGATCTGGATGAAGTCAGACTCAAAGCCTCTAAACTGTCACTCATGCGCATGTCCATCGAGCATTGAAGGTTATAGACCTGATCAGCTATGACTGCTGTATAGTTGAGCTCATGTAATTTATACATGAGACATGTGGCTTATCGGACCTCCTCTATTAGCTCTTTGCAAATTTCACACATGTTGGAGGTCCATGCTGCAGTAGCTGTATGTGATTAGTTTGCAGGGAAAATACATTGGTGTGTCTGACACACGGTCTCAGGGATATTGACAGCTTTTCTCAATTGAATGGCATGCTGGGCAACACACTATGCAATTCTCACAATCCATAGCTCATTCCCTCACAACACTATATGCGTTTCTTGTTGCTTAACCCAGTGATGCGTTGACTTTTCCTCGGTATGTGTTACTCTCAAGCACAGTTGGCAACATGCTCATTGTATAAATCCCCGCATGCAAAATATTGCACCCAGCCATCACAACCTTTCAAACCTAAATGTTTCGTATTTCCAGTAATCTAGCATTATCTTAATGCCACACGAACTGATAACAGGTGAATCTTCACATTCAAGGCAAGGCAGTTTCATACACAGAGATTCAAGGTGCTGTACAGAGAAGTTAAAATAACACAGTACTTTCAAAGTTAGACACACAATCTATCACACAACAGAATTGAAAAGAACAAAATTAAGATATAAATCTATACAGAAAATGTAGGGGCTTGGTGACAAATGGGGCCAGTGCTTAAAAATATTAGCGTCTATCCAGATAGTCTACTCTGTGGTTGGTTGCTTGCAACAGCAATGGCGAAAAGTAAGACCAGAGATTTCACTGCTTGGACCGACGACCAGGTGGAACTCTTACTAAAAGTTGTAATTTGTTATTAATGTTGAATTAACCGCTGGTAGTCAAGACTTTGCTTTCTTGTGGAAAAGGGTCAAGTGATGGACGAATCAGGGAAGGACAAGTCGTGGCTGACAAGACCCAATCAGGAAGCGAATGTGGGTGTCTGCGTCATCGTTTTAGAATGTTTCCGCCCGTCCTCACTAAAACGCAACCCGGAGTTTTCAAACTGAAATGGGATCAGCAGCATTTTCAAAAGTGTCCGTTTTAGGGGTTTGAAAACACTGGAGTAGTGTGGACGCTAGGCGTAAACGTATCAAACATTATGAGTTTTAAAACAAAAAATGTAGTAGTGTGGATGTAGCCTTAGTTTCATACTTTTTGTCTCATATTTTTACTTTCCCCTTACTAACTTGCATCAACTGCGGGAATATTTTGTATCACAGAACTCCACATTTTCCAGAACATTTCCACCTTCCCCTTCATGATGTTCCCTGAGGAACAGCATATAAGATAAGCGTTCATTCCACCATCGCTGTTGTGTGGTGGGTACGTCAGATTTCTTAGCTGCTGTCATAACAATAGTAAGACAATTACACCCTGAGACAGAACTAAATTGCTGCGAGACAACATATCACAATCCACCGAAAGAGCCACACTTGGAAAACAAATCTACATCCTCTTTATTGCATCTTGGACATTTTAGGAGATACTGAAGGGTAGAGTTCAATTTAAGGGGTAATATGTACAATGCAAGGCATAAAACTAGACTAATCCATGTCTTGTGCTTGTATGAATGGATTGCGAGTCTCAGTATCTTTCCCCGTTTTTCAGCTGTACAGCTCTTAACAAGGTCTTCTTCCCATTTTGTCTTGCTGGTTAAATGTCATGAGCCACATTAGCATGAAAGGTGAACACTGACAGTGATAAACCCATGAACAGATGGTTGAAAGTGGTGTATAACATGAGTTCATTCAGTTGGGTGTAGAAGATATTTTACTTTATCACTGGTGTGCAGATGTTGTAGCCTTCCTGCTGTTTCTATGCTGGATTCACTCACTTCACACCAGATGACAGTTGGAATAAAGTTATGTCTATCGGATGTGTGTCAGACTTCAAACGGCTTCAGGTGAAAAGGCGAATATGGGCTGGTTGGCCCAGAGACCGTGTAAAGTGAGGCAGAGTTCAAGTGGGGAGAGAGAGATAAGGGTGAACTGGCGATCAAGTCCATTAAAGGGGGCCTTTTTCACAATCGGGTTACTGTATTTGACTTTATTATTGGATTATTGTGTTGAAGTCTGAATGAGAAATGACATAAAGAAACACAATTTTAGTGTCTTCTGCCATACTGACACGGCTGCTCACACATTCGACTGTCTTGACTTAAGCAATGATAACATGCCAGTTTAAAGGCAATGATGCTGTCAAAGATGAAAAAATAAAAATAATTGCTGAAAACACGTGAAAAGAATGTGAACTATGTAGTACTGAATTGTGGAGTTGGACCGTTCAACTGTTTTTTGTTTGTGTTCAGGAATTTTTTTGGGCGGGCCTGAAATCATGGCTCGATGACGCAAAATGTTACCATTTTTATTTCTTAACATTCTAGGAACACAGGGATGGTTGTCAAAAAGACCAAACAAAAGACAAGACAAAAGAGATACAGCACAAAGAGATAAAAAAGAGATACAGCACAATGGTGGAAATGTGAAATAAACAAAGGACAATGAGAAAGATCAGTCAGATTAACTGTGTGAATCCAAAGATCTTAACATTTTGTACGAAAATGAGCCATACTGAGCATGACCCCTCACCTAACACTATATAAAAACTAGAGCACGCCCCCAGTGTTCCAGAGCAGAGAATACAGCTAATTTTTCCACGATTTTGAGACCTCATTTTATATTCTTTCCGATTTCTTTTTTTTTTTAATCATTCAGATTTGGCTGGGTGGTTTTCTATGGTGTGACAAACTCAGAACACATATGTATCATTGCTTTACATGGACTTTAAATGCTCTGAGTGAGCAGTCACCTTTTCCATGAAAAATAGCGTGTTGTGCTCTCTGGTGATTGCTCTTAATGTTTTGAGAACTGCAGCAGAAAATGGGCTTAAGCAATTGAGGAAAAACCTGTAACATTATACAGTGCACTCAGTCATGATGGAATTGTGATGGATAATTATAATAAAATGGAGCTATTTTCTGTAATTCTGTAAATAATGGTTAATTGCAGCCCTTTTTGTGAATTCATGTGATGTCTTTTGTAACCTGCCTCCCACTAGGTCCGCCTGTCATTGTCGTCCCTCCCAAAAGCACCTCTCTCAACATGTCCCAGAATGCACTTCTCCGGTGCCAAGCGGTGGCCGATCCCCCCAACATGACCTACGTGTGGCAGAAAGGTGGACAAAACGTCTATCACATAGAGTGAGTGCAATCATTACTCTTTGTTCCTGAGCAGTCCATTTTTACCCTTTGATGTTTTATGTGGCGCGTTTGAGCAGGTGGAGCACAATGTTACCTTTTTTTAATTCTCAATGTTCTAGGAGCACAGGAATGGTTGTTACATATAATTTGAATCTAACTTTGCACTTTTTGTTAAACTGTGAAACAAAATGCTTTACAGAGAAGACAAAAAAAAAGAGATACAACACAGTGGTGGAAATGTGAAATAAACGAAGCACAATCGGTAAGATTAAGTGTGAATACAAAGATCAAAAATGATCTTAACATTTTGTATGAAAATGAAAGGCACTTCTTTCCCCTAAAGTCCTTTGGCAGACTGTACGAGAGGTGAGATCTATAGAGACTAAAATGTTATTCTTTATGACCGCAGGTGCTAAAATCTGCTCCTCCATCAATAGAAACTAAAATCTGCCTCCTCACGGGTCTTAGGTGTGGCCCATGGAGCTACAGTACATGAAAGCCAGTCCCAGTGGACCAGACAGATCTAAAAAGCAACATTTCTTAAAAGCCTGTCTGACATGTGCTCATGTGCCGGTCCGCTGAACGATGTGATGACAACTGACACGGAGTAAATGGAGTGATTTTAATACCTGCTTTGCTTCAGGTCTTGCGCACGTGTTGTTATATTCTGAACGAAACTTCTCAAAGTTTTGGCGACTTGAGGGTCAATTTGGAGAGCCTACCCCGCATTAGATGGAGGACCACATGAGAACACAAAATGCACTCATGAAATTTACAGCAATTTGAGTCAAAACCCATCAATTTTATATGTTATATGTTACTCAATCATTTATTACACACTCAGAACCTGTCTCGTATGAAAAAGTCAGCTTATGAAACAACACGGATGCTGAATTCTTTGCATTTTGGAAGTCCTTCCATGCATGATGTTTTACTAAAACTAAAATAGCAACACTTATCTAGAAATTGTAAAATCTTGATAATGCTACAGCAATGCCAAAGATGGCTCCTTGGAGAAATACACACCACTCCATATGTTTTTGTTATTCATGAAGACAGTCTGTCCCCCCGGGAGTGTCTATGGTGATTCCTGCCATGGTTGCCACAGAATGTACAAGTAAAACATTTAAAGGGACAGAAGCAGAACTGTATTAATTAAAATGAACAATGAGTGATTTCTAATGTAACTTTTTCTTTTCACTTGGAGTTAACTTTGGCTGCACAAAATGTTTTTATGGGCCAACACACATAAGGGCCATGGAAACCGAGAGGTTTCTTTAGTAGACCAGACAAAAAAAAATAGAGCTTTGCAGTAATCAAACCTGCTAGTGATGAAAGAATGCTTTATTCCTCCAGTATATGAGAGAGAGAGAGAGAGAGAGAGAGAGAGAGAGAGAGAGAGAGAGTGAGAGAGAGAGAGAGAGAGAGAGATTGGAAATATTCCTCAGATGATAACTGTGCAATGAGGCTCATTTGCATAGAAAGGGGAAAGAGGCAGCCCAGTTTCTTTTTGTCTGATTTGTGCAGGTTTTGCTGCCAAAAAAGCTGCACAATCTTTTTGTGAATTCACCTGTGAGCGTTTTAAGTGTGGCTATAGGTGCAGTCAGAACAGGTCAGTCTTCAGCTCGGTGTTAAAGGTGCCCTGTGGAGTTTTCTTTGTAAAAAAACAAAGTAATTTTTATAGTGTTTCTTACCAAAACTGAATGTGTGTATCCTTGAGGTCTAACACTTTTAATGCATTTCCTTCCACATTTTTTAAACCGTACATTTATGATTGCTAGTTAGCAGTCTTCTTCACTACGTTTCTTTGCACGTTATTGCCACCAACTGCCAATCGGCGGAATAGTGAGAAACCAGCAGCAAGAATGTGTATTACATTTCCCGCGTGCGTGTGCTGTAAGAGAACACATTAGAATAACTTTATAAGGCAATAATATACCAGGTGTGTCAATTCAATTCAATTCAAATAGCTTTATTGGCATGAATGTAACAGTGACAATATTGCCAAAGTGTCAAGTTAAAATAATCAGAAGAAGAATAATAAAATTAAAAATTAAAAAAGGTTTCATAAAAAAATCAAGAAAATAACAAAAAACCTTAAATACACATATGTGAGACTGTGGAAGTGTGTGTTGATGTTGGTGTGTGTGTGTGTGTGTGTGTGATGATGATGATGATGATGTTGGTGTGATGATGTTGGTGTGTGTGATACGTCAAGATATTGATTTGTCATATTCAGTGCTGTTTTGTTATGTGTCCCTCAGGTTGTGACATGCAGTCACATATTGTGCAGCTCAGTCTACTGCAGGTCCTTCTCCTCATATAATCTGTTGCTTTTCACTGTCACTGAGCTCTGTGAAGTTTGGGATTAATAAATTAAATTTCTTCTCTGATATGATTGTATCTGTCACACTTTAAGAGGAAGTGCATCTCTGTCTCCACCTCAGCTGTCGTGCAGTGACCACGGACTCTGTCCTCTGTTGGTAGCCAGGACTTCTTGTGTCGTCCTCTCTCTGTGGCTGTGTGTATCTCTGTGTCTGTCACCTTGTTTTTGACTTCTTATTCCCCCTAATGGCCAAAAAATAAATTAATTAGACTTAATGAAGACAATATGTAATAGTCTCTCCCAAAAAGACACATAAAATACAAAATACATACACAGATAAAATAAAGGAGAGGGCAAAAAAAAGCTTCAGTCATGTTACTTTAAAAGAAATTGGCCTGGAACTGTGAAGCACTGAATGAGCTTTTCTGTGGGAGAGGTTTCACAATAGCAGTGTTCAGTGGCAGGGAGAAGATCCGAGTGAGCGGAGAAGTGGTTCATGATTGCCTGCACATCAGCCACCAGACAATTGAACACTCTTTTTAAAAAAAAAAAAACCTTCAGAACTCCTGCTGACCAGCCCTACAGTTATAAAGCTGTTATTGCTAATGTGTTTAATGCTGACATGATTTGTCAATTATTTGATTAGTCTATCTACAGAAAATTTATAACAATTTTGATAACTGATTAAGTCATTTAATAAGCATCAGGGCTAAGAGCCTTCACCCATGCTAGCTGCTGGAGGTGGGTGAATATTTGAACAAAAGGAAATGGTTTTAAAAGCTGCTACACTGGAATTTTACCTTATGATGGCGATAGATGTAAAGTCACCAATTACATTATAATATTACAATAGGATTCATCCTCTGGGGACCATGGCATCCATGAAAAAGTTGTTGAGATATTTCAGGACCAAAGTGGTGGACTGACTGACATGCGGCTAGCAGCACTGCTAAAAATGTCAAACATTCTGTTTCCGGCTTCTCAATTGTAAGGAATCGCTGATAAATCTCTGTTTTATATAATTGTACACTGAATATGTTTGGGTTTTAGACTGTTGGTTGAGGAAGCCAAGCAATTTGAAGGTGTCTTTTTGTGCTGTGGGAACTTGTGATGGACATTTTTCACTTTCTGTTTTACATTTCATTGACTAAATGAATAATCAGCTAATATAAGAAAAAAGGATTAACAATCATCAACTGCAGCAACACTCGTTTAGAGTTATGTTTGTGTCCAACTGATGAATGTGCATCATGTCTTCACTCTCCTTTGAGCTCCGGTTTGGTCTCCACAAAGTACTGAGAAAAAGGTTTGGCTCTTTAGCTGCTATATGCTCCACTTTTTTTCACCAGCTTGTCATTGTCCTCTGTGTGTCTGCCGTTTGGTGCTGGGCAGGTAGTGTACAGTGGGTTTAACAGAGCCTGTTGGCTGAGAAAAAGCTGCCTGCTGCTGCTGGAAACACTGAGACTGAACAATAGAGTAAATGTGCCAAAAAAAAACCAAATCACTGTGCTTAAAGAGCCTAAAACGCTCTGTGGAGCTGCAGAGTTCGTGATAATTCTTTTGTGGGTTTGTCACTGCAAGTGACCCCTTTCACATTAGCCATTCGATTCATCGTTGAAACAAAAAAATATTGGTAAATGGAGATTAAATAAAAGCAGCATTCAGTAACGCAGGTTGATGTTGATATCAATGCAAGGAGAGAAAAATAGAGTAGTGATGAGAAATATCCGGTTCGGTTACAGTATGAGTCATCTGACCTGTATGGTAATTAGCCCAGATGTGTGACTGTGAGTCGTCCCACGATCACATATTGTCAGCGTGCTTATGTAACCTGTTTGTAAGGGGTTGCAGCCTGGTAGTCCTCAGGTTTCTCTCTGCTTTCTCTGTAAATGTAAGAATGTATAAAATGAGTGGGCATGCCTTCGCTCTTCACTGAAATTACATTTTCTTAACCTCCATCTGCACGCAGTGGTGAATAACTCACAGGAAAAAAACCAAAAGGAAGTGTCTGTTTTGTTCTTTACATATTGAAGAATTCCCGTGTGCATTTTCTGAAGGTCTCTGAAGACACGGGTGAAGATCATGGTAGATGGAACTCTGCTCATCTCTAGCCTTATCCCAGAGGATTCTGGGAACTACACTTGCATGCCGACCAATGGCCTGCTGACCCCGCCCACCGCCTCCGCCAACCTCACAGTGATGCGTAAGTTTCTGTGTGTAGTCTGTAGTCGTGAGTCCCCGTAAGACATCAAATATTTCTTTTTTTATTTCTTCAGAGTTTCAACACGTTGTTCAACATGTAACTCTACAATCAATGGATTTTTTGACTTATTGGCACTAAAACATAAAAAGTACTGTATTATTTAATTGCATATTAAAACATCAACAAATGATTATATAGAAATACCTGTTATTTTTAACTACTGTTAACTGTTGATTATTACATATGACACTGCTGTGTTTTCAAACTTAGGATAGGATGGATCAAGCTAGGTTATGTTCTTTTAGGTCTAAAATGTGGTCAGAGGTGCTTTGTTGCACCTGTAACCACACCCATCAGTGATGTCACAGTGGACTGCCACACCCTCAAGTACACTTCTACATCACTCCAGCAAAGTGAAAAGTTGGCGGTCAGCAAAGACAAAATTTTCAGCTAATGTTAAGTTGCTCTTTAACTTGAGTTAACTTTATTGCCATTACAACATAGGTAAATACTAAATAAATGCAGAGAGGACCATACGCGAAGAACAGCAGGTACCTTAAAGTGCCATAGCTTTACCATTCAAGACCCAAACGCTATGTATGAGAGGCAAGATGATGGGTGAGAATCATCTCTAACAATATTCAGAACTTTTTTTTCCCCCAGAGCTTGACTTTATAAATTAAAGAAAGAGATTGGAAGGAGTGGCCAGAAATTTAAGATGCAGTCTTAAACAATTTTCTCTAATGCATTGGTTTCAGCTGTAGTCACAGTAACATAGCCATTTTCTCACACTTAGCACACTGTGTAAAAGTGAACCATAGCTTTCCTTGAAAATCCAGTATTTTTCTTTTTATTGATGAGCCCACTTTACTGCTTTGCCATTATGTGCTATTATATTTTTTATAGGTATAGCAGAGAATCCAGTGCCAAAACTAAAACTACAAACCTAAAACTATTTGTACGTTGTTGTGTGCTGACAATAATTTTTCTGACCATATTGACATACATATGAAAAACGAGAATTTTTGTTTTCATAATTGAAAATCTGTTTAACCTTTACCAGCATCAGAAAGAACATTAATCAGTGAGATTTAGTTATTGTTTATTGGTAATCAGTGTATTGAATGTCATGTTAATCCGTCTGGGAGTGACAGCAGCAGGTTCCAATCATGCCTTTTGAATCTTGGTGGTGGGCCTGTTATCATGGATTGTTCCTTTTTTAAAGAAATGCACATTTTGTAATGTGTTCATGGAATAAATCATTAACAGTTAGAGATGACTTTTCCTCTGAACATTTTACTGTTGTTTGTAGACCTGTAAAGCCCTTCAGACACGTTCAGTCAGCTCTTAATACAAGGAGCAGCACTTGTAGTAAAAACATGGGCTCACAGAAAATTGATTACAACAAAACAATCTGTCCTCAAAATGGATCATGACGCTGTTTCTCTGCACCAGTACATGTGATGCCCCACGGTATTGAAACAGTAAGGTGTATGTTACAAAGTAAACGACTTTTATTTCTTCCCTCTGCTCAGACCCAGCCCAGGCTCTTCAAATACCCCAGCGTACATACCTTCCCACAGGTATGGACGGCGTGGTCACCTGTCCAGCAGCAGCTCAGCCTCCGCTGCTGCGTGTGGATTGGACGAAAGATGGAGAACCACTTGACCTGTCTTTGGTAATAAAAATAGTGGCGCAGATGGAGGTGCAGACAACATAATGCTGCCTGACCTTTACTGTGCGGCCCAAACTCAAATTTCTATCCCTTGCTGTGTCCGCTCAACACTGTTCTATTTATTGATCCCTGATAGTGCAAACATCACAGGGAGCCGGCAGCTGAATCCATTCATTTTCTGTTAGCTGCGAAATGTCAGACACCTCTGCTGACTGCAGGCATCTGGGAAGCGACAGCCATCAGCAGCCCATCATGCAAAAGCTTTTCTTTTTTACTGTCAGCCCGCTCAACTTGCCTATAGAACAGCAGAGCAACAATTTTTTTTTTGCTATTACAGTGTGAACACTGAGGTAGATGTTATATATATTTTTTCATGCATTTTAATGGGACATTTCTTGTGTCCACTGATGGAAATATCCTTTCAGTTTTTCAATTGAGAAGTCATTCAATCACACACTATACATCTTTATAGACAGGGGCGATGTGTTCAATCTTAAAAGCGTTTGAAGCAATCCCCAAGGAACTCCTTATTGCCCCTTGCTCTCTCATTTTTTCATCTCTCCTCCTCTTCCACTTTAATCTACTGCTTCATCTAAGGAATGGACGTAGGAGCCTTTATAGATGATGACACTTTTTTTTTTTGTTTTTTGCCTTTCAGATTGGGAAACCGTATTTGCTTTGGGGGTTTTTTCCCTTCCAACATAAGAGCCCAGGGTGGCAGCTTTTAAAACCATTTTCCTGATTTTACGTGCAAAAGATCCACCCACTTCCTCCTCCTCCCCCCTTCATGTGCTGAGTGGACCCCACCCCCCCCTCAACATTTTGGTCTGAGCGATGGACATGCTAGTGGATGGGTCGCACTGCAGGAAATGTGATAGATTCCTGTAGTGCAGGACACAGGCATTGGAGTCAGGCTGTTATTTTGCCAATTATTCCAATTCCGCCCTGGATGTCACAAGCTCTCACAGTAATACTTTAACAGCCTCATTCTGGGGATGATAATAGCAGTTTTGACTTCATTAAACCTGTTGGGAATCTTTTGCGCAGTCAAAACGCAACACGAGCCTTCCACTGTGGCTTAATGGGGAAAAAAATGACTTGAAAATTTAACTGCTTTTAATGCAAATGCGTCAAAGTGATTTTGAAAGCTCCTCAGAGTATTTCTGTTATGTGTGTTTAGATTCACCAAAGAAATGACATGGGGAATATCCCAAAAAAAAAGTTAATTAGAGTGATCTTCTGTTCTTCTATCTTTTACGTTTTTTTTTTTTTTTTAGATATCAGCTCTGACAACATTAATAAATAATACACAATTTTAGAGAAGTTTGGAAATAATTTGCCCAGTGGGGACTTAAGTACTTAACCACTGCAGGACTGTGGCAGGCGAATATATAAAAAAAAAATGTCTGTAAATCCTTCAAACACAGCTGAGGAGCTCATATGTGGCTTTGCAGTGGTTACAGATTTCCTGCCGTTTAGCTCTTTAAGCTCACACTTCTAACTTAATATATACTTTTTCCATTAATGCTATTCATTATTCAACACTGCGTGTGCTAGTTCCTTTTCTTTCTAGCTGTCAGAGTGGTCTGAGCATTGTGGATTTCTCCCAGTATCCAGGATGGACCTTGACACCAGAGGGCTCTTTGTTCATGGCCACAGTTAATGACGATACAGCAGGCGTGTACACATGTACCCCATACAACAGCTACGGCAGCATGGGTTCATCTGGGCCAACGAATGTAATTCTACAGGTTAGTGTGCACTGCAGACCACCTGGGTCACTCAATGGAGAGAGTCACTTCAAATACTTGTATGGCAGACTACATTCCTTGCACCATAAACACTAAATTATTGGTCAATCATGCTCAGGAAGCTCAGAAACTGCCACTGAACCTGCCCTTGTAGTTCTGCTAAACTGTCTATCTACACCACCATGCGTGTATTTTAATTAGCCACAACTGCACCTGCCAGAGCGAATTAAAAACTTAACAGAAACGACATTTTATTGACCTTTTCACTCCAACGTATGAGCCCTCTGGCATTAATACAAGTCAACTCAGACTCACTACAATGGCTCCACTATTGGGGTGTTAATTGTGTGGCTAATCCTTTTGTTATTAAGATAATCTTGTCCAAAGCGGCAGTAATCCAGTTTTAAAATCCATTGTTGGCATTGCTGCAATCTCCTTGATTGTGCTATATTGCTTTGGCAATTCACAGGACCCCCCATCGTTCAGCGTCACTCCAGAGAAGATGTACAAACAGGAAGCTGGTAGAACCCTGCTTATCCCATGTCAAGGAAATGAGGACCCAACAATTAAAGTGACCTGGAGCAAGGTAAATGACCCAGTACAGGTTATTGTTACAGCAAGATCAGATATCTTCAAATTGTGCACATAGTGGCTTTAATGTAAAACACAAACATGCATTTTTACATGCAGTAATGCTTACACAAATGTGCACATACTAAAACGTACAGTACAGTCCGGATGTATTTGGACAGTGACACATTTTCTGATGTTTTGTCTCTGTTGTCTTTTGGTTGTCCTGTTGCATTATTTGAAATTTGGGGGAATGTGTGTATAAAATATAATTTCTACAGTATTCATTCATTGTCCACACCATCGAACACTCTTAAAAACACAGTGAATTTTACATTTTCAAGTTCTAATCCTGTGTCTATTTGTTAATTGTTCAGTTTTCTCTTGGTGTATACCAAATATATGTGAAGAAAAATCCCATATGAGTATTTTTTATATCAAAATCCATCTCTTTTCTCTTCCTGTAAAATGTTAAAATATGTTTGATGAATGATGTGTGGTTGAAGTCTAATTCTTCTACCTCATCCTCCTCTCCTGATCTCACCACATGGGTGAGGGAGGTGTGGATGGATGCCAACAGTATGTTGTGCTGTATTCGCTAAGCTAGCCCACTTTTTAGTGATCCCATCAAAGCCCTCTTGAAATTATACCCTGCACACATATTCCATTTCACAATAAAAGTTGCTCTAACTGCCATTTCACTTTAAGGAGTAACTGAAAATTCTGCTACTGCTGCCATCTAGTGGTTACAACGTCCTCTATACACAGCCTGTGCACTTCACACTGTGATCATGAACGTGATCAGAAGTGCAACCTTTCAACCCAATGAGATCAGTGCATCAATGCTTTTCCTCCATAGAGATTTACTGAGCAGTTGCTGTGGAGGTTAGAGCAACTTTAACAACCCTGTTTTAGCATGAACATACCCACTTTCCGAATTCAAAAAATGCATTCAAATACAGACACTGGGACCAGAATCAATTGATAGTAAGTTATACAGCAGGCACAATCACTCTTTTATACTAACTCTAATTTAGTATTAAGGTACTCTTTAACCTCATTCGTTGTTTTTTAAAAAATCCAATCTGCTGGACTACGGAGCCAAAAGAAACTCTTTTTATAATACATAAACTAATTGTATTTCCTTACTTGTGTTGGCTCATTTATAATTGTCGATTTGTTTATCATTGGTAGATGGAGTTAAATTTTGAGATTGAGTAAATATGAGTAAAATTGGCTCGAGAAGAGATCCATTATGTTGGTCATTTAATTTTTAGATTATTTGTCCATCCCAGTTGTATATACTGTATATTTAGACAGATGCAGAGAGTTTTGTTCCATGTGTGAATGATCTTTGTCTGTCCTTGGTAGGTTGACTTGGTCCGTCGCACATCTTACTCCATAGAACCCAACGGTTCTCTGCTCCTGCAGCCTCTCACTAAGGACCACCAGGGGGCGTGGGAGTGCAGCGCTGCTAACCGCGTAGCCTCTGTGAAAGCCAGCACACAAGTCTTTGTCCTGGGTGAGTGCAAACAGAAGGATTCCTATCTGAGAATAGCATAAGAAAAGTCAGTTTCCCTGTTACGTGAGCTGTCCACATTAAAGTTTATTTTTTCCAAATTCTTTTCTTTATACCGGTGTAAACCTCTATCCAGGCCGGATGCCTGTGCCTCCACTCCGCCTCCAACAGATAAATGCGGTACATCTAGAGATGGCCTCTAAACTTTAGCGGTATCAGGCAGTTGAAGTGCTGGCCGATTTCCATCAACTCCTCTCCGTTCCCTCCATTACAGGAACCAGTCCCCATGTGGCTACCTCTCTGTCCGTCTCTCCAGGGGTGAAGCAGGCCAACATATCCTGGGAGGCAGGCTTTGATGGAGGATCAACGCAGACATTTTCAGTTTGGTGGGTGTAAAGCCTCCCACTTTCTTCTTGGGCTGTAACCATGGCAGCCATCGACAGCGCTGGTATTACTCTATTGATCTCTAGGATGAGGAATTCATTTATCTGTTATCACTTCTTGGCAGCTACAATAAAAAACGCTGCTGCAGAGCATAGCTTTATAATGCAGTGGCCATGCTAGCTACAATAGGAGGTTACTGACAAAGGAGAGCGTAATACATTTGGTTCTTGTGAATCAGCGCTTTTATATCGGCTTAGAAATCACAGATGAATGTCTTGTACTTGCTTGAAGGCTAAGTGTTTGAGATACATGTTTGGGATGCATTAAAAGAGAGTGATGGACAGGATAAAAGGACTAAAACTGTAGCCAGTCGGACAGAATCATATTGTTTCAAATGAGTTCTCCTTTCAAGACATGAGTGCACTAAAAAAAGACCTTGCATTAGAGTAATAGTGTATGGGCGGGATATAAAAAAGCAGGTAATTTTAGTTCAATTAAGTAAAGGTTTTAAAAAAATAGAATTCACTATATTTACATTTTCATGTGTGTTTTTTTTGTCATCAGAGAATGCAAGTGCTGATATACAGAAAACTTCTCCTAATGCTCATCTTAATCATATTGTAACCTGGGAGCGCTACATGACAAGAAGATGAGATGAGCTATCTTAATCCCTGAGAGAAAACTGGGTCAGCAAGGAGCAGCATAGAAATACATCTAAATAGCATCAACAGTATAAAAATAGATCAGCTAATCAGTATAAACAACCTCCTAAAGTCTCAGCTATGCCTTGCTCTGACATCCTGACATGTTATGACCATAGATTATGAATGATTGTCAAAGTGAGTCAAACTCTTTTTCTATACTGTAAGAACTTACAGGATACAGTGTAAACGTTTTCCCATCTTCATTCTTTTTTCTCACAAAGGCTGAAAATGATAGCAGATAGGTGTTGTTTAGCACTTTGTGACTTCCAACAAATGCAATTTGAACGAGCATGCAGTTGTGAAAGCTGTGTGGGCAAATATTTCCACATACAGAAAAAGCACCTCTTAGAACGTGAACTGATCTCTGCTCTTGTATTTTGCTTCATGAATGTAACCTGCTTTATGCACCACAATAACACAGTATCTAGGCTGAATTCAAATCACACTCGAGTGTGGCCAAAAGAGAAGGACCTAACAATTGTGTAGTCCGCTGCCCTTTTTATTTTCTCATAAAGGAATATACCACTTCTGTTGAGTCAAAGCCATCATCTTCAAAAACAAAAAAAGGCTTCATTTTCAGACTGACATTAATAATTTTCAAAAGTTCCTTCAGTTTTGAATAGGTGACTGGGTTTTTTTTTGTTTTTTGTCATTTGCTCTGTATAAAATGGACGCATAGAACCTCAGCTCCGGTAGGAACATGAAAATCACCATAATTGGAGTTGCAAGCTCTCTGTGTAATTGCAGGGATACATCAGTGCTGTCTCTGCCACAAAATCCAGAGCTTATGATGAGTATGAATGATTAATGAAACCTACTTTTCTGTCATGTTTCATAAAACTAGACTCCCAGAATTCCCCGCCGCTCTTTTGTTCTCACTTCTTTTCTCTCGGTCGTTCTCCCTCTGCAGGGTGAAGAAGATTTCAGTGAGCGATAATGATGGGAAGCAGGACTGGTTCTCTGTGCCCGTGCCCCCCTCCTCTGGCACCAGGTTGCAGGTGACAGGCCTGTCTCCTGCCAGCGACTACCAGTTCAGCATCCTGTCTCACAATAAAATGGGCACAGGACCCTTCAGCGAGATTGCCACCGCCCAGACCTTGGGTCAGTACCATTGACCGTCATTGCATTCCAACAGCCGGTTCCATTTTTGGATCTCTTATCAAGTCTTGTATTTCTCCTGAGTCTTTTTTTTTTTTTTTATTATAAAAAACTTTTCATTTTTTCGCCAGTGCTGACTGTCACTTTCACCGGTTGAAATGGCAAACGCTGCAGCAGCAGATTATATCTGCATAACTGTAGCTACTTGGAGTTAATTCCCTGAGTAACTTGCCCAAAGGCCAAAATGAAACTTGGCTATTGTGTGGTTGATACGCTAGCTACAAGCTGGTGTCTCTACTCAGCCAAAGATCGTTTGTTCGAGAAGGAAACGCCACTCTACGATCACCTGTTTTTTGCAGTTCAGGCTGCCTCATCAGTGGCTTAAATACTCTGTACATTACTCTGCCCACTCCCATTTGGTCACATAGCATTTGCAACACAAACTAGACATAATTTTTAGCCAAACTAGCAGCTCTAGGGATGCCAATGTTGCTCGGTTGGTCCACCACTTTGGTCCAAACTTAAATCTCTCAATAGCTATTGGATGTACTGACATTCATGTCCCTCTCAGGATGAATTGACATAACTTTGGCCATCTCCTAATAATACAGCGAGCGACATAATCTGGTCTAAATGGTAATTTGTCCGCTTCTTTGGTTTATGACCAAATACCTGCAAAACTAATGACATTCCCATCAACCTCAGCAACTTTGTATTTACTGCTACTTAGCAAAGGCTATCATGCTAACATAAATGCTAAACTAAGATGGTGAAATGGTAAATCTTATACCTGCTAAAGATTGGCACGTTAGCATTGTCAGACCATGTTGGCATTTATCTCAAATAACCGCTGTGCTTAAATACAGCCTCACAGAGCTGCTAGTTTGGCTGTAGACACTTTGTCTTCTTTCATCTGTTATCAGCAGCAGAGTGCATCTTCAAAAGGTTTTCGTGATCTTACAGACGTTTACAGTCTTCCTAGAAGATCAAATGTTCAACCGGGGTGAACTCAACATTCAAATCCAATAATTTCCTCACAATGTGCTGCTGCTCTTCTTAGCTGGATGTACAGTACATTTAGGTGGCAGGCCAGAGCAGTGGACGGCGCAGTCCGTGGAAATGTTGTGAATTAAATGTTGATTTTGCCCCTGGAAACATTTTATCCTTCCCAGCAGAGAGTAGACACCCTTGAGACATATGAGAAAATACCTTTGAAGATGCAACCCAATGCTGGATAAGAGGTAAAAAATAACATTTCTTTCCCCAAATAACAATAACAATTTTTTTTCCTGCAAAGGTTGTGTTGGGAACAGAGTGATGGGTCTTCTCTGATGAAACAATCCAGCTGATCGTGTCAATTTCAATAGGCTGAATCTCCCAAATAACCTTTTATGCATAATCAACCATCATTAATATTCCAAGCTTATCAACTTAATCAAGCTTAATAGTAATTGGTCGCTTGTGAATAATAAGGTGTGCCAAACTAAGTGGTCTACACCTGTTATTTCAATGTGGCGAAAGGGATGCCATATTAGTAGGAATCAAATGTTCATGCTATGAATATTGTGGCCAAAATGATCACGGTAAATAGTGTAATCAATCATAAGCAAATATGTATCACACTATGTTTGTCTGAGGTTTGATCAAACCTACAAACTGGTCAGTAAACTGTATATTGCAACTTATTTAGACTCAACCCCAACCCTTCTCCCCTCACACTCTCAAGGTTGAACATCTGTGGCAGTAGCAATTTCCTCATCTGTAATAAATTTTTTCAGCCAGAACGTATCTGGCTGATCGACTGAAGGTCTTTTTTATTCCTCTGCATCAGATCCTCCACCGAGGAGAAGTAAACTAAAGCCCCCTGCGTCGCTGTCTGCTAATCAGAGCTCAGCAGGTGTTGTTTTGCAATGGTCCCTTGCTGAAGCTCAGCACCCTCCCATCACAGGCTTTGTTCTCCAGTCTCGCACCGAGCAAGGGGAGTGGTTTAATTTGGACGAGGACATCGGTGCCAACAGTAGTGAGATAATCGTTCCGGGTCTGCACAAGGTAACGAGCCAGTCGCACTGGTCCCTCTGAGACCAAACAAACCTGCTTGTTGAATGCCTTGGAGATTTTTATCTAGGCTATACCTCCATGGTTTTACTTTTGTACACACTCAATTATGCACGCTACATGGCAGCCTTTTCTTCTTTCTGCCCATGTCATCCTTCTTTTTCTCTCCTGTATAGGCCTACACAAATTCAAATGAACTTCATTAGCATTGCAGGCACAGTCCTGTGTTGACAAAGTGTGGTTTCATCCTCTGTCCTCCCCACTGTGTGTGTGTGTGTGTGTGTGTGTGTGTGTGTGTGTGTGTGTGTATGCTGGTCTCAGGACTGTGTGTACGAGCTGCGGCTGCTATCTCGTCGCGGGGAGTTGCTGAGTGAGCCCAGTCCATCAGTCAATGTCTCCACCATGGGTAGGTGTTCGAGAGCAACCTTGCCCCCTTCACATTCACTCCCCACCCTTTGTTTTAAACCATCTTCCTCTCTGTCTCCTTTTCTAACTCTCTTTTCTTCATTTCTTCCCCTGTTCCCAGCGTTGGACCAAAATTAGAGCAGTGCCTCTGGGAATGATGTCCATTAGAAGCCTGAATGATAGAAATAGCTCCACTAATAACTTCTCAAAAGAGTTAGTGATAGAATTTGTACTGCTCTTTTTTGATTCTTATGTGAAATGTGACGTGAATGTTTCATTAGATATGGTACAGAGATATCAAACAGAGGGATTTACAACCCCCACTGGTATCGCCCAAGGACTGTCATAACACTGAGCCATAGATGGTATATTGTTTAACATAGTAACATCATCTCAATTTGACATCTGACTGAGCAAATTTTGCAAAACAATCAAGTTTATGATTTCCTGATAATGATCATCATTGGAGTTTAGATAATTTAAACTGGTACTACCAAACCTCATAGCAATCTTGTATCATTTTTCAGTTTCTTTTTCTTTTTCTTTTTTGTGGTGTAAATGGATTGTGTTTATTGTAGTTGTAACAGTCTGACGCAAGTGGCATGAAATATTCACGTATTGAAGGTCAGCCAGAATGAACAGATGATTGCGCAGCTTCATGAACAAAGCTAATTTTTTTCTCTTTCAAACTAAAAATAAGAAGCAGAATAAATAGTAGTTTATAATAAATGTTATATCTTGCTTGTCAATCTATTTAAATATAACTGTCTAAAATATTTTTTAATGAATACAAAATGTATACTTTCTTTTTTATGAATTTATAAATAATTTAAATTTACAAATAAAACAGAAAAATGTAAAAAAAAAAAAATTATTTACATTTTTTAATGTGTCTTTATTTTCTTAGTGTTATCTTGTTATTGTTCTCAAGTGTGTGTTGCTACTATGGGAAGCAACAGTTCTTTCTCTGGTTCTTTAATTATTTTGTAGTTTTTTAAATTTTATTTATGGTTCTTGCTGACTCTACAATCACACTTGGTTTGCTTTTATTTTTATTTACTAATATATATCACTGATGTAATAATGTCACAGGGATGGAGATATACCCTGCCACATCCCGACTCCTGGAGTTCGTCCCGGAACCATTACTGGCCGGCGTGCTGGGCGGGGTCGGCTTCATGTGCTTGGCACTGGTCTTACTGCTGGGGTCCGCCTGTGTCATCAGCCACAAGAGGGACCAGCGCCGCAAAAAGACGACGGATGGTAAAGCGCCCCTCACGCCAGAGACTCACTAGACACTCACTTTGATGAACTGCATCATGAATATCATCATTTATTCAATAAAATATTGAAGGCACTTTCAATCCATTATATAAATCATACCCCACTGCACTGGATTTGGCTCTCCTCTTGTCCCCTGCTCATCCATTCAGTTGTAAAAGTTATTGATGTAATTTACATTACTTGCTAATTAGGGTAATTTCTCATTAGTGGCTGATAAATGTAAGTGTAATTAACTTTTTGGACAAGCCTTGGTGCCTCGAGCCCCTTAATGGGCTCTTATTAGGGTTGATTATGTTTTTACTTCTTGGTCAGTGTGGTTGTATCCTAATGAGTCAGATACCATCTTGCCCCTCTCCCTCCCTTTCAGAGCACGTTCCTGCCATCTATAAATGCTCCCCATCAATGTAAGTACCCCTTTATCATTTCATTATGATACCTCTCATTGACCTTTCCCTCTGCCTCCCTTACAAACTAAAATATGTTGACAATGCCAGCACTTCAGTTATTTTCATATCTTCTTTTTCTTGCTCATCTTCTTCTATTGCTGCTGCTGCTGTTTTGGTCTCTCTCTGTCTACATCTCTCCTGCCCCCTCTTTCACTCTCACTCAATCTTATATTCTCTGTCTCTGGTTCTCTCCCTCTTACACCTCCGGTTTTTCTTACAATTTTCTTCTTTCACCCCTCCCTCCCCCTCTTTCTCTTTCTCTCACAGAAAGACTTCAGGCACCGGCAGTCCAGACAGTGTGTTGAAGAAAAGCCTACTTCCAGCCAGCATCCTGTATCCCACCACTTCCTCTACCAACACCACCACCTCCACCTCCTCCTCCTCCTCGCAGACAGACTGTTCCTCCTTTAGCACCGAGAATCATCATCGACAGAAACTTCCATCGTCCAACTACAGCAGAGGCCGCCTTACTAGGACAACTTCTTTTCTGATTTCTCCTCAAATTGAGTTGATCTCTAGAGGTCCAGATGGGCGTTTCATACTGTCACCGTATGACAATGACACGCTGAGTGTTCACAGCAAGAAAAGAGTAAGGTATGATCAACCTGCTAGAGTCCGACGGTCTGTGTCACTGCACTCGGAGAGGGAAGACAGGAAAGAGCCACCGTTTGTGCTCTCTGTTGATGTCCCACCTTGCAAACCAGCAGAGGCTAATTCCACAAGCCCGATTTGTGGCATGGCCCAGCGCCTGCCCCATCACGACCCTTATATCTTGAATCAGAAGGCAAGCTACGATGGCTTTCCTGACCTCAGTAGCATGTGCTCAAACAGTAGTTTGTCTACGGTTCCCCATCACAACGGAGAACTAACTCCCACATTTCCAGTGCTCCCACATATCCGATCCGGCCTAGGTCAGCCATCTACGACTGCCAGCACTCTGGTTCTCCAAATGGAGCACGAGCGGGAGAGAGGAAACCTGAGTCACTGCCTGAAACTGGCTCAGGAGAGGGAGGAGCTGGAGAGGGAGCTCCAGAAGTACACACTGGAAAGAGGCTCCATGAGAGAAATGGGGAGGGAGCATTCAGATTTGGAGAGGAGAGAGGCTGATGATTATGAGCTTTTGTGGAAATATAAGGGCAGCACCTTGCCACACAGATACCCCCAGGGCAGCAAGAAGAGCTTTGGTCTGTCACCGAGCCCTTTCTCTTCATCTTCTGTGTATTGGGAATCCCGTCCTCTTGTCTCTCCTCCCTCTCTGATCCCGGCCCGGACCTCATTTCAACCATTTCAATCCGGTAACTATCATCCTGCTCCATTCTTCACCAAACAGACCTCTCTCCAATCTGAGGAGGCAGGCAGTTTCTCCAAAGACAGATTAACTCTCCCACGTCCCTCCTCAAAGCACCAGAGACATGAAAGGGTAGAGGCAGCACCAGAGGGCTATGATAATTCACCACAATCCACACTCTTAGAAATGCAAACGAGTGATTCATGCTCTGAGGCACAGAGACAGAACAATCTTAGTCATGGCAGCCTTTCAACGTTGTCTTTCCACAGCAATAAATATACTGAAAGATCTAATTCGGCTCTCGATGCAGTGCCAGACTCTTCAAAAGCGGAGGTAGCGTTCCCTGAGCCCACTGATGAAGTTGTGTGTGTTGAGATGAGTGTGGATGAGCCAGAGTTGGAGGTATGTGTAATGCGGCCTACAAAGCCCATGCTGCACCACAGAATCGCCTCTCATGTGCAACGAGGGCACTTGCTGACTCGCGGAGGCTGGTATGAAGACATGAGTAGGAGCACAAGCTTTAATTACCACAGTCCTTCTTCTGTGGACAATATTATGAGGGTCCCAGCTTCTCCGCAACCTCCAGAACCAGAACTCTCGAGAGCTGTGATCCAAGGCTCTAAAATCTGGGACTCTAAGCAGCGAAGTCAGAGCCTTGACTTGAGGAGACGGAAAGAGAGCAATTTCCTGACTCCTGATGCGTGGATAGACTCTCTCAGCCAAGAGAACTGCTCTGTTGCATCTCCCTGTCGTCCAGACTCTCCGTTCTGGGAACCCCAGCGCTCTCCTACCAGGAAGCTCTCCAAATCTCTTCCTGCTACCCAAGCTGCCTCCCGTTCACCTCCTGCTGTGGACCCTATATCTCCAAGGAGCAGTCCAAAGAGGCCCATACCAAATCCTGACATGCCTTGCCACTACGAGCCAAGAAGAGAGGCGTCCATTTTTCCCAATGCTGCCAAATGGTCAGTCGCCTACCAGGAGGCCACGAAACATGCAGAAGGTTCCTTGGAGGCCATGAAGGAAGCTTCCAGATGCTTACCGCCCGATAACAATGATCAAGAGGCACTAGAAGTGGAGGCAGGAGGCTATGATGGAGTGCCAGATTCCGGGAGCAGCTACAGCAGTTATGCCAGCAGCGGCCGGGGCAGCATGGAGCCCGCTAACGGACGCTTGTCCCTGTGTCACCCTGTTTCCCCAACCCTCACCATCTCACCTGAGACTGTAGAGGAGAGCCAGGGGAGCGCAGAGGACAAGCACAGTCACCAAATGGAACCAAGCCAAAGGTATTAAGGACATAGTGGACCATAATGAATGAAGGAAATTATGTTTTACTATATACTTTTACTAAGTACTATATTTTTGTATAAACTGTGCATAAGCATCAACTTCTGTTTGCACATAATGCTATGATTTGAAATACAGTGTGGGCAATGTCAAAACAATATCAAAAGCAATTAATCTGTTTGGATATCTCAACAAACATTGATAAATTGCATAAAACAACTGAGAATTCTAGAGGTTTCTTCAGAGTCTTTGTGCTGTATGTTGATCTTTCATGACTGTTGCATGACTGTGTAAATGAACATAAAATGTCTTGGTAGGAGGTTAGAAGAAATATTAGCAAAGATACCACCAAAAAAATCTGCTCTTTTATTTTCAATTAAATCTCAAAGTATGAAGCAAACACAAAAGTGTTTGAGTACAATAAACAAAGCAAATGTCTCACTATGTGAGAGAAGCATCTCTAATGGACTTGATGTATAGTTTATTGGGAGTCCTCTGCCATTTGTAGACATTGATGAGTGTGTGTGTGTATGTGTGCGCTAAACCTCCAAGCTGTATTTATGTACTAAATGGTGTTTTGTGACCTCTCCAGGAGAAAGGCCTCGGTTGATGAGAATTATGAGTGGGATGCTGCTGATTTCTGCTCGCAGCCTGGAGACCGTGATGGTGAGGATTGTTTCTTTTCTTATTAATAATATGCAGCTCACACTTTTGGTGCAAACACTGGAGACAAACTAGATACATTTGTCTGTTCAGAATTATTAGTCAATACAGTACAATGCCGAAGCAAAACAAAATTATACGCTGAGTGTTTGTTGTGAAGTCAATCACCGTTCATCCTAACGTTACCTTGAGTTCAGTAGACAAATTTTCACCATTTAACCGAAGGGAAGGACATGAGTAAGGATAACATCTTTCTAAAGATGGAGAAATTGGAAGAGCAATTATAGGCTTTACCTGATTGGTCTGTGTGGGTTTTTTTTAGCCTGTTAGTTACTTGCACTGCCTTTGCTAATGCCTGCTTTGGGCTCATCATGCCTTCCCTCCAAAAAGAGGTTGAAAAATATGACTATATAAAAAGGAAAAACGTCTAACAGGCTGGTGGAACTAGTAGATCTGCCCATTAGTTGTGTAAAAAATGTCACTCTGTTTGACTCTGATGTTTGAACAGATTTAAAGGAGACATGCAGAGGTGGGAAAGGAGAAAATAAAATTTAGTTGGACCAATGAGCGAAGTCAATTACTGCAATCTCTGCCCCGATACCTTCTGATACAACCCCCGGAGCAGAGACTTTTTTTTACACCAGCAGTTATGGTTGAGGAACAAATTTTAGAAGCTGGTTCCTCTGGTCTAAAATGGTTCCTGGGCCCTGGAAAAGTTGCTGCGGTGGAAACAGGCTAATTGATACGTATTTGGAATTTAATGTACACTTTTTGATGACTGATTTATAGTATATGTATTCTTTACTATTAAATTTGAGCTTGCGTATCTTGTCATGATTTATATTATATTGTATACTGTATACAAGATTTAAATTCAGTGGCTTGCAGTGTGGAGTGTGTGGTAGAGCGTAACATTTAACGGGCCCTTATTTGAACACTCTGTGACATTTGTTACTGTATTTTCAGGAAAGAATTAAGAGAAAGGTCAGACATGTTTTCACTCTTTGGCTCGTCTGAATTAACTCGCAAGGTAACCTGCATTTGCAAATGTTTGCAGGAGCCAGTACTTAATATCCAACCCTTAACCTGCGAGTGTTTCATATCTGTGGGAGTTCAAGATGGAGGGGACGAAACCCACAGGGTGCAGACATTTAATGAAATAACATCTGCGGTAAAATATCAGGAAACTCGAAAATAATTTCACAGGTTTCTTTTTACCCACAGGCCTGCTTCCTTCATTGAATCTACTGAAGCCTGCTCGGTGCTGTAGCCTTCCCAGCATGCAGTGCTCCACCAAGGCACTGAAAAATTGCACTGAACTCTCTTTGCTCCCTGGGCATCAAAGCAGCTGCTCTGCTGAGCCAGAACCAGACACCGTGCTGTTCTGACAGCGCCAGCCTTCGGCTCATCTTACTTTGTGTGTCCTTTCACTTATTGACTCGCATCACAAGGTGACAAAAAGTGCATATGGCAGAGAGTCAGCTTTTATCTGATCAATTCAATTCTCTTTTTTAAAACCAAAAAAAAGGCCAAGGTTTTGAAAAGCTTGTTTAGGGGTATTCTGCTTGGTCTCTTTGTTAAACTTCACCTGAAAAATAATGGTTTTCAACAATACAGATCTCAGTAAGTAATGGAGACACAAAATCACCTTTACCCTTGTACAGAGTTTTAGAAGTTTGTTTCACTTTGTGAGCCCACCACCATCATGCTCTTGACATTTTTCTTTTGAGACAGTCCGCCAATCTGCCGATATGAAAACGTTTCAGTGTGCTTGTGGATTCACCACATTTCTCTGTGCGTAGTTTGATATGCATTCATCATCCAGGGATGACTCAGTGGCCACACAAGAGACAAAACGATCTCAGTCATCATCAAGTGACTGGTTTAGGCTGGGATTATTAAGTTTCTAGATATCATCAATCACCTTTGAGTTTAACAAAAGAGGTGTTTATGAAATGCCAAATAAATAAGGAAGATGAATAGAATATTAAAGGTTATTCTGCTACACTCTTACTGTTTTGCTTTAGTTTAACACTGTTTCTAAATGAGTAATTTCCCAACAGAGATAATTATCTGCTTTTTTAGTGGGAATGCTGATTGACATGTATGCATATATGTGTGTCAATGTATTTTTGCTCTTACAGTTCATCTTCCAATTCTGGAAATTAATTTCACATTTCTGCATTTTCAGCAAAGCTTTGCAATTAATTCTTCTTCTGTATGTTTTTACACGCACAGCTGATGTTGTGATAAATGATGATAAACCGATTAAACCTCCATCAGTTTGTTCCTCTGTTCTGATTGGTGGATTGATGTAGAGGTATTTTTGGCAGTATTGTGACCTCTGTGCTTTTTAACTGTTAATACATTCAAACCTCTCACTCACTCACTCACTCACTCACTCACTCACACACACACACACACACACACACACACACTAATGCACCAACACATACAGATACTAACACAGAAAATCCTTCAACTGTCTCATTAACTCTAATGATATTTTGTCTCCTACGGTCTTGAGCAAAACACAAATGAGAGGTGTTTTGAAACTGATTTCGCTGCCTTTTTTTAACTTTATTCACACAATTTTTACGTCAAAGTGTTCAGAAATGCCTTCTGGTGCCGACAGTAAGGTCATTTCACAGATACCACCTGCGGTTTTTGAATGATGGTGACTTTTCTGAGTGAAACTTTTAAAGGTTTCTGTCTCAGTGACTGCACTCTAAGGTACCAGATTGTCACACGCACAGCTGATGTTGATAAAGAAATTAGACATCAATCAGTTTGTTCTTCTGTTCTGATTGGTGGATTGAGTGACATCTGTGCTTTTTAACTGTTAACTAGAAAAATTGCATTTCCTGCAGAAAATGCGTGGGAATGCTGAAAGCTGAAATTTATTTGCAAAACACTGCTGAAACTAGAATAAGCCAGCTTGTAGTTTGTGCTGTAACTTTAAGTTTATGTAGAGGGCATCATACTATGGTTTAAAGGTCCATGTATTTGAGCGATGGGATTTCCTACTGTAAGTGAATGTGTCATTTCTTTTATTTAAAAAAATTAACTGAATATTGTAGCTGAAAGTATGCTGGCGTTTCAAAGTAGAGTAAGTTGAACAGGGTTCTCCATTGACTTGCCTTGTAAAAAAAATAATTGGAAAAAAAGCTTAATATTTTAAAAAGTATAAAATGTATAAAGAAAAGTCAGAGCATAAATGTCCTTAAAGAGCTAAACATTTTGATAGTTGAATGGTTTCTGTAGCTGAAAGGATGCTGAAGTAGTAGTCAAGCAAAAAACATACGGAGGAACAGTTTGTTCCTCTATTCTTATTGGTGGATTGAGTATATGTGCTTTGTTAACCGTTAGTTAATTCAAACACCTCTCTCTCTCTCTCGCGCTCTCTCGCGCTCTCTCTCTCTGCCTGTAACCTCAAACACAGAGATGATAGGAGTTTTCAACTTGTGACAGCTCCTATATTTNGCTATTTTTGGCAGTTGTGACCTCTGTGCTTTTTAACTCTACCTCTGTCGGCAGGTTTAGCACAGTGGTAGCACCGCTGACTTTGGTGCAGGAGATCAGGGGCTCGATTCCCAATCAGGGCAAGGCCAGGGCTTGCTCTCACAACTATAGATTGAAGAAGTTTATCCACACAATTTTTACATCAAAGTGTTCAGCAATGCCTTCTGGTGCTGACAGTGAGGTCGTTTTACCGATACGACCTACGGTTTTTGAATAATGGCGACTTTTCTGAGTGAAACTTTTACAGGTTTCTCTCTCTCTGTCAGGCAACAGTTAGTTAAACACACAGCTGATGTTGATAAACTGATTAAACATCATGCTTTTTAACTCTACCTCTGTCGGCAGGTTTAGCACAGTGGTAGCACTGCTGACTTTGGTGCAGGAGATCAGGGGTTCGATTCGAGTCAGGGCAAGGCCAGGGCTTGTTATCACAACTAGAGATTGAAGAGGTACAACACAAATGCTACAGCAAGGGCGAGCCAGGACAACATTTAGGGGGGAGATATCATTATCTTCCCCACCTGAGATTTTGGGTACCAAGCCCTAATAAGTCTAGTAGAGGCTTAACACAATATATCATAACAATAAATTAGACTAAGTGACTAGACTAAGGTACCCTCCGAAAGTCTACTAGAAGTGATGCAGATGTGAATGAGATGAAGGTATCTAATAGGGTATTTAATAGTTAGTGACTGACTTTGTGACTTCACACTTGCAGTAAGTGAATATGTGAATATTGCTTTAGTATTGTATTTTGTGTGTGTGTATATCAAATGTAGAAGCTGTTCACAGTTCAAACAGGTAGGGGTAGGTTTGAATTTATTAAAGGTTAAAAAGCACAGAGGTCACAATACTGCCAAAAATAGCTCTACATCAATCCACCAATCAGAACAGAGGAACAAAC